>JACEEZ010026459.1:0-2500 GCA_016584305.1 Chionoecetes opilio
TTTTAACACCAGTAGGGTACTACACAAGTAAGTACTGTACACTCGGACGTCTACAAGTATACTGTACAACTCGTTGAAGTCTACCAGAGTGTAATGTACATGGAGCTACAGAGTACTGTACACCGGAGTCTACCAGTAGTACTGTACACTGGAGTCTACCAGAGTACTGTACACTGGAGTACCAGTAGTACTGTACACCGGAGTCTACCAGTAGTACTGTACACTGGAGTCTACCAGTAGTACTGTACACTGGAGTTACCAGTAGACGTACATGGAGCTACCAGTAGTACTGTACACTGGAGTCTACCAGTAGTACTGTACACGGAGTCTCCAGTAGTACTGTACACTGGAGTCTACAGTAGTACTGTACACTGGAGTCTACCATAGTAGTACACTGGTCTACAGTAGTATGTACACGGAGTCTACCAGTAGTACTGTACACCGGAGTCTACCAGTAGTACTGTACATGGAGCTACAGTGTACTGTACCTGAGTCTACCAGTAGTACTGTACACTGGAGTCTACCAGTAGTACTGTACACTGGAGTCTACCAGTAGTACTGTACACTGGAGTCTACCAGTAGTACTGTACACTGGAGTCTACCAGTAGTACTGTACACCGGAGTCTACCAGTAGTACTGTACACTGGAGTCTACCAGTAGTACTGTACACCGGAGTCTACCAGTAGTACTGTACACCGGAGTCTACCAGTAGTACTGTACACCGGAGTCTACCAGTAGTACTGTACACTGGAGTCTACCAGTAGTACTGTACACCGGAGTCTACCAGTAGTACTGTACACTGGAGTCTACCAGTAGTACTGTACACCGGAGTCTACCAGTAGTACTGTACACTGGAGTCTACCAGTAGTACTGTACACCGGAGTTACCAGTAGTACTGTACAACTGGAGTCTACCATTTAGTACTGTACACCGGAGTCTACCAGTAGTACTGTACACTGGAGTCTACCAGTAGTACTGTACACCGGAGTCTACCAGTAGTACTGTACACCGGAGTCTACCAGTAGTACTGTCTTCTCTTAGGATATTGTGAACTCAGAATCTATTGTCACTTGTTCCTAAAATTTATCTTAAACATCCACGTTACTCACGATATAACTTTTGAGTCTGAAGATGTTTCCAAAGAAATTACTTATTGCTTGGCTTAGTCAGTTACCTGGTTCATCAACGTATTCGAAGAACACAGCGGCCATAACGGAAGGAAGGACCGGCAGAATCAGCAACAACAGCAGAACCTCTGGCAGAAACGCACGCAGCATCCCCATCTTTGGTGCTGTGGATGACAACTGACAGTGTGGCAGCGAAACAGGGGATATTTAACAGGATGTGTGGAAGCTGAACAACGGATGTATAGCACGGATTTTGAGGACACCTGAGAATAAGTGGTAAAAAGAAGATAAAGATGATAGATATACTTGACTCCCTGAAAAGTCAAGTCACACCTTGTAATTAGTTTGATTTTTACACAAGTGTAAGTATTATCATAATGATCCATAGACCACTATATGGACTGCGCACGGAATATCGGCCTGTCGCCCAAGGGCCCGAAGTCGGAGGGCCGCTCGGATTCATATATATATATACGGATCATATAGACTGGTTTATCAGTATATATGATATACTGTAATCTTCGTAAATGTTTGTTCTATAATATTATCAAATAAAAAACAGTAAAACACGCTAAAGAAATGCCATTACGAGATTATGAAGAAATATGCATGAACTTAATATTCACTTCAACTCTTCGTCATTTAAAACTTTGCGAGTCAACTTTTATCATGATGGGTATCAATAGAAGCGCAATTTTATTAGCTTTCCATTGCTATATTTCGTTATCTGATAAATGAATTAGAACCATGCATAAATTAGCGTTAACTAAAAAATAAAATCATCAATCGGGTAATTTCCCGATTGATGAGGTTATTTATTTAGGTAACGCTAATTTATACATGGTACTAATTCATTTATCAGAAAACGAAATATATAAGTAAATAAATAACCTCATCAATCGGGAAAATTACCCGATTGATGATTTTATTTTTTTATTTAACGCTAATTTATGCATGGTTCTAATTAATTTATCAGATAACGAAATACATCAATGGA
Source organism: Chionoecetes opilio (assembly GCA_016584305.1). NCBI lineage: Eukaryota > Metazoa > Arthropoda > Malacostraca > Decapoda > Majidae > Chionoecetes > Chionoecetes opilio. The sequence continues at coordinate 2,125 of JACEEZ010026459.1, forward strand.
AAGCTAATAAAATTGCGCTTCTAATGATACCCTTCATGATAAAAGTTGACTCGCAAAGTTTTAAATGGCTAAATTAAAAAGTTTTGATAGCGCTGGTGTGTGTGAGTGTGTGTATTCATCTCATCTAGTTGTATTTTACAGGGCCAGAGCAATGCTCGTGTGGCCCCGTCTCCAAAATCAACATTTTTATCATTCATCCTTAGTGCTTTTTGTTGGCCGAAGCCAGCACCCCGGAGAGCAGGTCACAAACCCGGCTAACACCCGGTACCCATTCACTGCTGGGTGGACAGGGGCTCGGGTTTTAAGGAAACAACCCATCTGTTTCCGCTTCGCCCGGGGATCGAACCCGGGGCTTCTCGGTTGTAAACCGAACGTG
>JACEEZ010026459.1:10000-20483 GCA_016584305.1 Chionoecetes opilio
GACCAGGAGTAAAACATTCCATCAGTTTTCAGACTATGCTGAAAGTTTTCAAGTGTTAACCCCTTCACGCCCAGATCTTTTCTTTGCTATAAAAAATTGTCTGTCGATCCATAAAATTACGAAAAAGTAACTTAATATACCAAATTAGTTAGTGGACAAGGATACTAAACAGGTCATGGCTATAAAATATTACTTATATTCACTGAAAATCTTCTAATGGCACCCAAATTACAATGGAAATAACGTTCTGGGTCTCAAGGGGTTAAGAGGGGTGAAACAGGGATGAAAGATCTCTGCATATGAACTACTAGTCTCCAAAGCCAAGTTTTGATTTAGTATTAAAAGTTTTACCCAACTTACCATTTTAACTTACCATTCCTTGTTGGAACTAAAAGTTCTTCCCAGCAGCCCAGGGAGGGCAGGTATAGCTACACAGATCGTCACATGTACTACCAACTAGGAAAATCCACTAAGAATTTTCCCAGCAGCCCAGGTAGGGCAGGTATACACAGATCATCACGTATGCTACACTCTTACCATGCCTAGGTTAGCAGTGATATCCTGGGTATTATTATTTATCCTCAAAATTAGATTCCCTAAAAATGTCCCCTTTATTGATATCCTAAAACGTAGGTATAGTAATGCTTCCCTATCCCAATACCGTAAACTAGAGAAGACTGATTACAAAGTAAAAAAGACTAGACTAGATATAGAATTTTTGCAAACCTGTAAAACTTATGGAATAATCCCTAAATTCCTCCAATTTAAATTATATAAACCCATGCTAAACAATACATCTACATATAAGTCATTTCAATTCAAATTACTAAACTTAGAATTAAAAGAGAAAAACAGGCTACTTAAAAATCACATAGAGGACTTTAATCAAACTAAATCTGATCTGAAAAACACCTTGTCATGGCTTGATTTTAATTGTCTTTTTAATAGATTAGTACGTAGTAATGACTCTAAATTCGAAACAGCCAAAACTTGTCATAGGAAAAAACTGTGCTCTCTAGGCATTCCTCTGGAACACTCTGTTAATAGGGATAAAGTCGTAATTAATCTTTCTAACCGTTCGTTAACTCCTGCTGAAAAAGATTTACTCTCACTCGGATTACCTTTTGCCTTACCAAAATGTAATATCAACTATGTCAATCACTACTTTACATTTGAGAAGCTTGTTAATACACTTAAATATAAAGCTAAAAAAACACTTATTACGGAGTGGGATAACTTAATTCAAGGCATCTCCACTATTGCCCATTCATCATATCGCGAATTCAATGAATTTAAACATTCATTCCCAAAACTCCCACAAATTCAATTTGATGCCCTTAATACCCTTAAATCTGATGATACTATCCTAATCACTAGACCCGATAAAGGACGCGGTACAGTAATTTTAGATAAAACTGAGTACATTAACAAAACTGAATCCATCCTTAGTGATAAAACAAAGTTTAAAGTCCTCGCTGACAACACATTTTCTTTCATCACTAAAATGGAGGATAGACTTATCCGTTACCTTAGAACATTACTTAAATCAAAAGTCATTACTAAAGATGTTTTCCATTATATATTTCCTAGTGGCTCTTCTCCTAGTGTCCTTTATGGATTACCAAAAACACATAAAATAGGTAACCCCTTACGTCCTATTCTTAGTACTATAACTATAACCTAGCTTTAGTTTATAACCTTTACTTTAACTATAACCTAGCTAAATACTTCGTCCCGATAATTGACCCATTAACTAGTAATGAACACACAATTAAGAACTCCTTTGAATTTGCACATGAATTAAAAACAATTAACGTAAACAACGCGGTAATGGCTAGTTTTGACATCCAATCACTATTTACAAATATTCCATTAGATGAGACTATTGAAATAATCACTGATAATTTATTTCATAAAGCTACCATTTTTCTTAATTACACAAAAAAACAATTATCTGATTTATTAACGTTAGCTATAAAAGACTCTCCATTTATTTTTAACAAAAAACTTTATGTCCATACTGATGGTGTTTCCATGGGATCGTGCCTGGGTCCTTCATTTGCTAATGCTTTTTTATGTCACCATGAGGACATGTGGCTGTCTAACTGTCCTAAACTTTTTAAACCTTTTTATTATAAACGATATGTAGACGACACTTTTTTACTTTTTAAAAATACCGAGCACATTCCCTTATTTCTGAAGTACCTTAATTCTCAGCACCCAAATATTAAGTTCACATATGAAATTGAAAAACAATCATCACTACCATTTTTAGATATCCTAGTTACTCGTAAAAATATTACCTTACCACCTCAGTCTATAGAAAACCTACTTTCACTGGCTTAGGAACTCAATATGCTTCATTTATCCCTAACCTTTTTAAAATCAATACTATTAAGACCCTACTACACAGATGCTATAGTTTCTCATCTAACTGGTTTTCCTTTGATAATGAGATCAAATTTCTTACTAATTTTTTCCAAAACAATGGCTACCCCCTCAAATTAATTGAAACAATCATCTCAAAGTTCTTAGATAAAAAGTTCAACCCAGAGTCGAACGAACCCGAACCCATATTAGACACACACTATGTTAAACTCCCATTTTATGGCCATCTCAGTTACACCATTCGGAAAAACTCAATGATCTACTTAAGTCACATCTTCCTAACTCAAAATTTTAATTTATTTTTACTAATTCTTTACCCTAAGAACTCATTTCAAATATAAAGACTCTATACCTAAAGCCCTTATTTCTAACATAATTTACGAATTCAATGTTCTAGTTGTAAACGCTAGATACGTCGGCGAGACGACAAAGGAATCTAACCCTTAGGCTTTCTGAGCATAAAGGTGTTTCTGCACGTACTGGTCGACCCATTTCTTCACCTTCGCAATCTGCAATCCGCTCACACTCACATGATTTAGATCACCCTTTTTCTATGAATGACTTTAGTATCCTATCCAAGGCACACTACCCTAGTGACACTAAATTATTAGAAGCTATACACATCAAGCATTTGTCCCCTGATCTTAATAACCAAGTCATTTCACACCAACTACATATACTCAAATGACTACCACTGTTTCGATTGCCCGACTCTCGGTTCGATCGCCCCACACAAGCTGAAATGTCACCCACAAAACTAGTGTTCATTCAGTCCTCTACCAACTCAGACAGCATACACACCAAGGTCCGTTAAGTACAAATTATATTTTATTTATTAGTTAGTAATTTTAGATAATATAGGAATATTTTATTGTTTCTTAGAATTAATTTTTTAGATGTTCGCTTTTTAGCATTACAATATATTAAATTTTTAACTATTTTTAGCCAGATGATGCCAAGTGCCTTGGCGAAACGTTGCGCATAAACAACCCCAAGTATGACGAGTGTCTCTTGTCACCCTGAAACATCATGATATATCATATAATATATATATATATATATATATATATATATATATATATATATATATATATATATATATATATTATTATAATATATATATATATATATATATAGTGGCAGGGCAGGAGTTTGTATTTTAAAGTATTAATCAAAATGTTGCTTCACTCGAGACCCAGAACTTAATTTCCATTGAAATTTGGGTACCATTAGACAATTTTTAGTAAATATAAACTATATTTTATAGATAATTATGACTTATTTGTATATTCAGTTACTTTTCGTAATATTATTGCTAACATAAGATTTTTTATAGCAAATTAAAGATCTAGGTGTAAAGGGGCTAAGAGTAATTTGTAATAGTCTAGAAATGGCAATAAATGAGTCAACTCTAACTATTCGACCAGGCTGTATTTAAAGTCTCCATCCCTTGTCATCCAGGGTCTTTGGTGTAGAAGAGCTGTGCGAGGGTCCACGGTGGTGCAGAGTGTGAACGGCGTGCCCTGGGGTGACCTGCTGCCTCTCAACGGCCCAGTCACTGTTAGCGGCTTCTACACCTTCGCGCGTGCCACAGTCATCGCCGCCCTGCGGTCCGACAACATCAACGGCGTGAACCTGAGCGAAGAGGCGGTGCTACTAGACTTTGATCAGAACATAAAAGGTGAGGGAGAGGGAGTTTCATTGCTTAGACACTGTTACATAAAGGATAGAACGTTGTTAGGCGTCTAGGGAAAAGTGATTAATCTTTATGGTGAGGGAGGGAGATATACGTATCCATTACCTAGACTACATAAACGGAAGTTATGATGCGTATAGGGAAAAGTCTTTAGTGATCTCTATATGGTGAGATTTCCATTGCCTTATAACAGTTACATAAAGGGTTAAGAAAGTTATTAGGCATATAGGGAAAAAAGTATTGTGCGATTGATTTCTATGGTGAGGGAGATACCCAATGCCTAAACACTTGTTACATAAAGGAAAGTGATTAGGCTTGTAGAGTCTTGCGTCATTTATCTTTATAGGGTAAGCTTAGTATGTTCTTCATACTAAGAACCATGATCTACATTCCTGCTTCCTCACCAGTCTTCTAACGATCTCTTGGCAGGCCGCGTCAGGTTCCTGCAGAGCGTAAAGGTGACTGGCCCGGCGGGTGTGCGCATGGGTGACGGCGCCACGGTGAACGGTGTGGACCCCCCAGAGGTGGCTGCCGGCGAGAGTGTGAAGGGAGTGACCAGTACTGGCGGCACGGTGACGGTGGTGGCGGAGGGGCAGATGAACGTCACCTCTATGACGGTGGGTTGAAGGGAGGCGAGGGAGAGGGGCTACAGGGGACTTTCCTTCAATCAGTGATACTTTAACTACTCTTGTAACTAACTTAGACACTTAGTTTACATTTATGATAAAGATTTATTAATTAATAGTTTAATTCTAGTTACGCAGGCCATTTTATTTTGACATTAACAAGCTCAATTTTTTTTTTTTTTTTTAAATGGTACAGAAGTGTGATCTTTAACACCATTACTATTGCAGGTGAGCGGCAACATCGTGATCGCTTCAGTCAACGACATGGACCTGAGTGACCTGGAGCGGCGGTTCTGGAGGAAGTCTGTCGCGCAGGAGATCAACGTAGCCGTGCACATCAGAAATGCTGTGTTCTTGTGAGTATATATGTGTTGCTTAGTGTCTTTCGTATATGACTTTATAGGAAATTTACAGTTTTCGAAGAATTTATTTGCAAAGCCTCCTTGTGTGATCGGAGCATTAATAGTTTGTTGTTGTGTCAGGGGCGGTGTGGAGGGCAGCACGCTGAACGGCCACGCCATCACAGAATACCTGAGACTGAACGCCAATCAGAGGATCACCGGACGATACACCTTCCAGGTTAGGAATGACCTGGATAAGTGTTTGAAATATTGTCTTAGATATTTTCACTCAATAAGTTATGAGTCAAATTTTCTGTGATTAATTTAATGTAGTGCTCTGAAGCTTCTAACTAGACTTCCATGTACTCCTTCCTTGATTAATAGTTTAAAAATCTCAGCGTTATAGCTTAAGTGCGTATGTATAATGTACCTTATGTGGGAAATGTGATCAGCCCATTAAATCTGCTGTTCGTTCCCTCGTCAGGGCCGAGCGGAGGTGCGCGGCAACCTGGTGGTGGCTAAGGGCAGGAAGGTGGCTGGCGTGGAGGTGTCGACGCTGACTTCCCGCATAGTGACTCTGAACACCAGACAGACTATCGAGGGGGAAGTGGCGAGTCTCTAGGCTGGGAAGAGTAGAGAGTAAAGTCATAGGAAACTTTCTTAGTTTATATTATATTTTCTTTAAAATACAAATTAGTTAGGTAGAAAGGTGGTGGGAAGGTGTTAGGTGGGAAGAGTTAGAATGAAATCATGCGTAACTTTTAAATGGGAAACTTTCTTTAAGCAGAGCTGATCATTTTCTTTAGTACTAATTAAGTGTAATGGACTAGAGGCAAAATCAGTAACTTTTCAGAAGTATTTAAAGTGTCCTATTAATGAGTAGCTACCAGAGTTTGTAGTAACTTGTAGCATTAATATGAGGTGGCTATTTCTATTATATTTATGCCAGCGAAGAGGTGAGTCTAGGGTGGGAAGTGTAGAGAGAAGTCATGGGAAACTTTCTTTTAGTTTATATTATATATTCCTTAATACTAATTACTGTTGAATAGTTGAGATGAGAGGCAATCTAAGGGACTTCTCAGAATAAGAATGTTTTGGCCTATTAATGAGTAGCTAGAGTTTGTAGTTACTTTTACCGTAACTTTGAGGTTACTGCTACTCTAATGGTGCCAACAGAGCTCGTGGTAGTATTTGAAATTACTGGAAGTTATAGTAAATACTTAAATTGGCTATTGAAGATAACTAGCAGGGCAAATTACTGCTTTTTTTCCTTGTCAGATCTTCAGCGGGCGTGTGACTGTTGTGAACGACATGGACGTGCGAGGGGACTTCAAGGCGCTGCAGGTGCTGTCCCGCGCCCTGAGGCTGGACCAGACCATAAAGCACACTGGTTACTACGGTTTATAGGAACTCTCGCAGAAACACCAACCCAGAACTCTCGCAGACATTGAAACACTCGCAGACTTGTAAATTTTCGGCAACAGCTCAACTTAATATATGAAAAGGAATCTAACCTAACCACATAACTAGCCTAACTATTCAGGTTATTGTTGGTATTTAATCCCTGAATGCAGGAACACTGGTAATGGGAACACTCGCCGACGTGAAAAATGGGAACACTCGTCGGCGAGTGTTCCTGTCTGCGACAATTCCAGCTACAGTTAGTAGTCGCCACTGCCTCAATAGCCTTTAGGGTGGCTAATGGCGGGGTATATTCAATCTTATCTAGTCCTATTCCTGAACATTAGATAGTAAGGCGGTTTGGTTCTTTCTTGGCTGTACAAGTCTGCTATTCTATGATAAGGTGTTGGGTCTATCTATTAAGCAGGGTAGAACAAAAAGTAACTGATTCAAACAGGAAAAGCGTAGATTTAAAAAGGATATAGGGAGAAACTAGTTCACAAATAGGGTGGTGAATGATTGGAATAGACTCTGTCGTCAGGTGGTCAATGCAGTCTTTAAAAAGTGTGGATAAATTCATGGATCGGGATGAAAGGTGGATGTAGGTAGTTAAGTAACAGGAACTACCTAGTGTAGGTCTCGCTGCCTCTTGTAGCTTCCTTATTTTCTTATGTTATGTTCAGGCGGGGTATATTCAATCTTATTTAGAGTTATATTCCTGAAAATTTATTTTAAACTATGAATTTAATTATTTAGCCATATTGAGTAGTATGAAACACCTGTTAATCTGTCAAACCTTATTGTTTTAGTCTTTATTATTTGTTCTTTATATATTTAGTTTTTATTTTCTTATGTTCTCGGGTTATTTTATAGTTTTACTTGAACTCCTTCACGCCCAGAACTTTTATTTGCTGTATAAAATAGTTTCTTAGCCATAAAATTACGAAAAGTGATAAGATACCAAATTAACTAGTGGACAAAGATATTAAACAAGGTCATATCTATAAAATACTACTTATATTCACTAAAAATCATCTTAGTGGTCAAAATACAATGGAAATTAAGTTCTGGGTCTCAAGGTGTTAATAAACTTTAATCAAAACATAAAATTCGCAGGTACCTTGAAATTCGTGGGCGGGGCTGTGATGGGCGCCCTGCACGTGACTTCTTCTGACCTGAGCGTGGGCACCCTCAACGGCCTGGACGTGGCGGTGGCGGCGGCGAACTTAGTGTTGGTGGACCAGGACGCTACCATCAAGGGGGGACTGCGCTTCTCTGGCAACGTGCACACTGAGTCTCCCGCCAGAACTTTATGAAACTACCTCTCCTTTTTATTTATTTCTTAGTTATAAGCCTTTGCTAAACTACTTATTTCAACAGTAACTTTACTAAACTAATTCCCCTTTCTTTCCTTTATTCTTTTCTTGAGTTATAAGGCAGCGAAGAGAGTCATTGTATTATCTGACTGATGCCTGCCTTCAAGAATAATTTACAATCTCTGCCTATAATGTGCAGTCCGGGAACTTTGATGAATTCCTTCACGCCCAGATATTTACTTTGCTATAAAAAAGTCTTATGTTAGACATAAAATTACGAAAAGTAACAATATACCAAATTAGTTAATCGACAAGGATAGTAAACTGGTCGTATCTATAAATTATTGCATATCTTCACTAAAAATAGTCTAATGGTACACAAATTACAATCAAAATGACTTTGAGGCTCATAAAGGGGTTAATCAGTCATTTTATTACTAATTGTGTTGGTATAACTGTAATTGAAACTTTTTATAATTACTGGACTAAGTGAACTATTAGTCCCTAATTAGTACAGATTTGTTGACCTGTAAAATCAAACTAAAGCAGTAATGATTATTATGCTAAACCACTCCCTAATAGTAACTCTTAATTACATTGCACCGTGCACTCTGTTATTACTTGCCATTTAGCTATATCATAGTAAAATTTATGCTCTTTCATATTCCCTTACGTGATTCAATACTCCTAACAACCTCTACTACCTCTTAAACTATCTACCATTTAATAAACATTCAGTGTACTACATACGCATAAACTCTAATCTTTGTTCCAGCCGGAATTTTGTTAAAATCTTTGGTATAACTAGTTCATTTTCTCATTACTTGAGACTTCCTATAATTACTGGACTAAGTGATTGTCCTTAATTAGTACATATTTGTTGACATGTAAAATCACATTAACGGAAGTCTTAAATGAAAGTGATTATGCCACGCTCTTCCTAAGTCTTAGCTGTCAATACATTGCACCGTAGTCTACTAGTCTTCCTTTCCTCTTTCATCCTTATCATTACTAAATGAATTAACATTCAAAATTATACTTTATAACAACCCACTACCTCTTCTAATTCTATCCACCCTTAATCACAACATTCAATATACCAGTTCAGCATAAACACCGCCAATCTCTAAAGACCTTCGCGTCTCTGGCCTGGTGGACGGCGAGGACTTTCTTACTTTCCATTTAGCTATATCACTGTAAAATTTATTCTCTCTCCTTCATATTCCCTTAAGTGAGATTCCCTTCATTTCATTACTCCTTACCTCCACTACTTCTTAAAATATCTACCATTTAATCAACATTCAGTGTGCTACATAAGAAAATAAGGAAGCTACAAGAGGCCGTGAGACCTACACGAGGTAGTTCCTGTTACTTAACACTACCTACATCCACCTTTCACCCCCATCCATGAATTTATCTAGCCTCCTTTTAAAGCTTTCTAATGACTCTGCTCTGACTACAGAGTCCATTCAAATCATTCACCACCAAAGCATTGGTGAACTATTTTTTCACTTTCTTTTTTAGATCTACGCTTTTCCAGCTTGCATCGGTTACTTCTTCTTCTACCCTGGTTAATAGCCGTAAGATCTTTTCCTAACTCTCCTTTGTTAAATCCCTTTATCCACTTTACATACGCATCAACACTAATCTTTTTCCAGTCCGGGACCTTCGCGTGTCCGGCCTGGTGGACGGCGTGGACGTGGGCCGCATGGTCACCCGCTCCCTCCGCACCGCCTCACGCACGCAGCAGGTGGTGTCTGCCGCGCTCACGGTGGAAGGAGACTTGCACTTCGGCCAGGCGCCAACCTTCTCCAGAGTCAATGGGGTAGACTGGGTCACACACCTCGGCAATGTACGTAGTCATGGGTTACGAGTTTTTAACTGCTTCACGCCCAGACCTTTCTTTTGCTATAAGAAATATTATGTAGTTAGCCATGAAATTACGAACAAGTAACTGTATATACCAAATTAGTGTTAAAGGATACTAAACGGGTCATGTCTATAAAATATTGCATTTATCCACTAAAAAGCTTCTAACTGTACCCAAATTACAATGGAAATGACGTTCTGGGCCTCTAGGGGTTAATTCTTATCCAAATGCTCTTCACTAATAGTCGTGTATCTGTCCCTCAGGTGGTACAGATTGGGCAGAAGGACCGCATCGAGGGCATGAGAGCTCAACTTAATATATGAAAAGGAATCTAACTTAACCACATAACTAGCCTAACTATTCAGGTTATTGTTGGTATTTAATCCCTGAATGCAGGAACACTGGTAATGGAAACACTCGCCGACGTGAAAAATGGGAACACTCGTCGGCGAGTGTTCCTGTCTGCGACAATTCCAGCTACAGTTAGTAGTCGCCACTGCCTCAATAGCCTTTAGGGTGGCTAATGGCGGGGTATATTCAATCTTATCTAGTCCTATTCCTGAACATTAGATAGTAAGGCGGTTTGGTTCTTTCTTGGCTGTACAAGTCTGCTATTCTATGATAAGGTGTTGGGTCTATCTATTAAGCAGGGTAGAACAAAAAGTAACTGATTCAAACAGGAAAAGCGTAGATTTAAAAAGGATATAGGGATAAACTAGTTCACAAATAGGGTGGTGAATGATTGGAATAGACTCTGTCGTCAGGTGGTCAATGCAGTCTTTATAAAGGGTGGATAAATTCATGGATCGGGATGAAAGGTGGATGTAGTTTGTTAAAGGGAACAG
>JACEEZ010026459.1:20968-54177 GCA_016584305.1 Chionoecetes opilio
AAAAGTAGGTTAAAAACATAAAAAGTACACTTAGCAATGAACGGGCAGCAGCAGGCCTGTAATCCAAGGAGAGGGGAGCCTTGTTGTAACATGTAGAGGATGTTAGGGGGACTCGGTCGCATTTTAACACTGGTATCACTTGAATCACTTTATAATCACAACTCTATACAATATTAGGCCTCTTTCATTTGCGACATTTCAAGAACCAGTTCACGGAACCCAAGAGTTCAGGCGTTCCATTTGCGCACGAAAACCTGGGTCCGAGGCAAAGCGCGTAGTGACTCAGCAAAACCCGTGAACTTTCTCTACTCACATTGAGAGGTGGGTAGCTTGGGTAGAGTTTTCAGTTCATAACAAACAATGGTCGCCTTGGGCCCTATTTCTCTTATCGTGAAGGGTTTTCCGCATGCACGAGTCGGAGAGGATGTCAGACGGCATAAAAGAGGCATACATGGCTGGTGGTGGCCATGCGTTCCCGCGATCTTATACTTGATATGATCCCTTCACATAGCAGCTAGCTGAGTTATATCTCTCGTTATCTCTCTCTCTCTCGTTATCTCTCTCTCTCGTTATCTCTCTCGTTATCTCTCGTTATCTCTCTCTCGTTATCTCTCTCTCTCTCTCTCTCTCTCTCTCTCTCTCTCTCTCTCCCCCTCTCTCTCTCTCTCTCTCTCTCTCTCTCTCTCTCTCTTGTTATCTCTCTCGCTATCTCTCGTTATCTCTCTCTCGTTATCTCTCGTTATCTCTCTTTATCTCTCTCTCGTTGTCTCTCTCTCGTTCTCTCTCTCTCTCTCGTTATCTCTCTCTCTCTCTCTCTCTCTCTCTCTCTCTCTCTCTCTCTCTTTTCTCTCTCTCTCTCTCTCTCTCTCTCTCTCTCTCTCTCTATCTCTCTCTCTCTCTCTCTCGCTCTCTCTCTCTCTCTCTCTCGTTATCTCTCTCCCTCTCGTTTATCTCTCTCTCGTTATCTCTCTTGTTATCTCTTTCTCTCTCTCTCGTTATCTCTCGTTATCTCTCGTTTTTCTCTCTCTCTCTCTCTCTCTCTCTCTCTCTCTCTCTCTCTCTCTCTTTTCTCTCTCTCTCTCTCTCTCTTCTCTCTCTCTCTCTCTCTCTCTCTTTTCTCTCTCTCCTCTCTCTCTCTCCCCTCTCTCTCTCCCCTCTTTTCTCTAACAAGCCTGACTTGGTGCTGACCTCTGACGTCATTCCTTATCACATAGCGGACCATGACCTTGTCAGTGTCACCGTCAATATAAGTAAACAAAAGCGACCCCGTTTATCATTAAAACTATTCGTGACATGTCACACTATGATAGGGACACATTCTGCTCACAACTACTTGGTGAAAGTGATAGACTCAGTAAAATATTTAATACAGACGATGTAAATGAACAAGTAGACATACTAACATCCACGATAAACAAGTGCCTGGATTCCTGCGCCCCATGGTTACAAAGGAAATACGCCGCCCCCCGCCCCGTGGATTGACCGATCCGATTCGGGAGTCAATAAAACACGAATATGCTCAACGTAATCTCAAAGCACACAGAACGAGCCACACTCTGCAGGCCCAATACAAGGAACCTAAAAAAACATGTAAGCAAGCTAATAGATACAAACCAAGGAAAGAGTACTATCACTTCTATTAATTAATCTAAGATAACATTGCCGCTACTTGGAAGATTATTAAGACCTAATCCCTCCCCCTAAAAAAGTCGTCCTAATGCCAACACATCTGACGCTGAAAAAAGTAAAGCGGAAGATTTTAAATACTTTTTTTCGACCAACTGTTGTGAAAATACTTACAAAACACACAACAGTCCTCTGCGTAACATCCCCGACCAAATGTACTACAAGAGACCTAGAGTATCCTCGTCCTAGAACATTTCCGGCCCCAACCCGTCGATACGAACACTGTCTCTTACTATCAAGCCACTTACAACACTAAATCCGTTTGGATCAGTAATATTTCCCTGCGTTTCGTTAAAGATTCACCTTTATGTTTTTAGCTTATTATTTGACATTTTTTAAACCTTATAAACACCTCCATCGTAACCGGTCATTTTTTTTTTCCGAATCAGTGAAGCATGCCACCGTTACCCCCTCTTTTACAGAAATGGAGACACAGATGATGTCAGTAACTACCGCCCATTTCCCTCCTCCCTATCTATTCTAGTAATTGAAAAAAACTTTTGCTACTCACTCACAACTTTCCTCGAGTCAAATAATCTCCTATCAACAACCAGCATGGCTTTCGTCATTAATTATCTACCGTGAAACAGCCCTTACTGTCTTACTAAACACATTTATGCCAACATGGACAGGAAGCGGTGTCACCTATTATCCTTATGCGATCTATCTAAAGCATTGACAGTGTCAACCACACCATCCTACTTAAGAAACTTGACAACAGCAATGTTGATACTTTCTGGTTTGACAGTTACCTAAAGGGGAACGCAGTCAGTACGATTACATAACACTACTTCTTCGAAATTACGTGTTACGTACGGTGTCCCCGCAGGCTCTATCCTTGGCCCAATATTGTTTACTTTTCTGAATGATATGTCGCATTATATAAGACTGTATATTAGTCCAATACGCTATGACACACATCCTACACACAACCTTATCAATAACCTTGACACCCTCCTTCAGAACACAGGAACCTACATAAAGCAAAGTTGATACTTTCTGCAAAATGGTTTACTACTGAATACTAAGAAAAAACAGTGTATGTTTTCATAGGTACCTATCAACTATTATCCCAGTACCAGACAATCTCACTATACAGCCCACACACAACCCTTCAACCACCACACATGTAAAAAATCTTGGACTACACTGGACAGGTACACACTTTAACAACATGTATGTGAAATGAGTAAAAAATAACCGGATCTCTAATGTAATGTAAATAAATAAAAGAATATTTCGACAAGGATACTCGCACAAACAAGGAATTATACAATCACTTGTACTAGCATTATTAAGTATTGCAATGTAATATGGGGCACAGCAAACACAACCTCTCCTAAACAATGTTCAAAAACTACCGAAATTTGCAGCAAAAGAGTTATGGTAAAGCCAGGAAGTAGATCATGGTGACTCCCAATTTGAAAGAACTACAATGGCTGAATGTCTTAAAGACCAATTAAACTCCGACACAGGGGTCACTATGTTCAAGTATATGACCCCTCTATATCCTAATTGACTTTTTCCACTGTAGGGGACGTTTACTTGTATCACCACACCAGCCAGCGAGATCACCTGTAGCGTTCCCTAAGAACCAACACAGCCATGGGGCCAGATCGCTCTCTCAGTAAAGCCGCACACACACACCGGCGCGCTGCCGGGCCGACGAAAAGTGGCGGGGCCCAATCGTTTCGCCGACGAGACCCACCACACAACCGTCCGCCTCATGAAAAATATACAGTACCGTCGAACCACCGTGGTGGACAACATGAAATCTGCTGTCCGCAATGAACTTTTTGGTGATGGACTGCATGTGCAGCATATATAATACCTATATATATACGTCATACTATATAGAATACGTCATAATATAATACCTATATTACTCATAATACAATTATAAACTGGTACAATTGTGCATTATCTGGCCGAGCGAGGGGCGGCCGCGCCGGAAGTCATCCACACACACGCAGGCGGCAGGCCGCGCCGGACGGAATTTCAAGCGTTCGACTGATTTTCATCCGGCCGCTGCGACAGGCCCCGCCGGATGAAAAATCACCCCCACACCCCCACCGGCCGCCTCTAGCCACGCCCCTTTTCGTCGGCCGCCAGGCCCGCGCCGGTGTGTGTGTAGCCGTCTTAAGGGGCCCCAATTATGGAAAACAGCTTCCCGTCGCTACTTAAGGAAGATGCTAACACCCTAAAGTCTTTGAAAACTAAACTCAAACTTTGTACTTCGGGATGGAAATGGAATTTTAGATAGAACTTTTTCCTTTTAATGTATATACGTAATTTCTTATGTAGGAATATATGTACCTTTTTATAATGATTTTACTATATATTTGTTTTCTTTTTTAATAATGCTTTTTATTCCCTTTCCTTTTATTAGCATCTTCCTTGTATATATATTTTAAATTATCGCTTATTTTTCTATTTTACATTTTATACTTTTATATTTTAATGTTTTAATGCAAAAAACTTGTGTAATTTAATTTATGTAGCTATTATCTTTGAAATAATTGTATGTAACGGAATAACCACTGGCCGGTGGAAATCAAACTTTATTATTAATTATTATGTATTACCCTCGTCTCTCTCTCTCTCCGTCTCTCCTCCTCTCTTCCTCTCTCTCCGGTCTCTCTCTCTCTCTCTCGCTCTCACTCATCTCTCCTCTCTCTCCTCTCTCTCTCTCCTCTCTCTCTCTCTCTCTCTCTCTCTCGTTATCTCTCCTCTCTCGTCTCTCATCTCTCTCTCTCTCTCTCCTCTCTCCTCTCTCTCTCTCTCCTCTCTCTCTCTCTCTCTCTCTGCTCCTCTCTCTCTCTCTCTCCTCTCTCTCTCTCTTCTCTCGTCTCTCTCTCTCTCTCTCTCCTCTCTCTCTCTCTCTCTCTCTCTCCTCCTCTCTCTCTCTCTCTCTCTTAAATTGCCTCGCCAGCTGAGTATGTTTGTAAACAAAAAACGGGGTTTTTGCGTTCCATTTGTGACACGTAAACCCAACCCTGAACCCAGAAGCCAACCCTGAACTGAAAGAACTGCTTCATGCAGCTTGGGCACAAATGGAAGAGGCCTATTGTATCGAGTGTACTGTACCTGTACAACCTAATTTTACATCACTTGAGCACTTAATTACTGCAACACTATGGCCTGCCCATCAACTCTACCTTCGCCTGCGAGTGCATGGGAGGACACAGGGGGGCTGCATGAGCCTCTAATCACAGGCGTCACTATAAGAATCCTGCCTGCACCACCACGGGCGAGGGCCAACTATCACAGCCCTCGAGTGAGGCTCCAGGGCCTACCATCCCACCCATGGAGCTCACTGCCTACACTGCTATAGGCATAGGTGTAAAAAAACAAAAAAAAAAAACTTAAAAAAAAGAAAAAGAAAAAGAAAAAAACCTTGTCTATTTGCCATGCCGAGTTATATCAAATTCCGAGTTATACAGTGCCGAGTTATAAGGCTTTTACTGTATATAGCCTTGTTATTTATTTCGTAGTCTTTCTTTGTTCTGACAAATAGTTAGACTAGTGTAACATAGTAGGTGATTAAGTAAAGAATATAACTTAATCTATATATGAAGGATAGTATAAACTTAGATTAATTATAAATGTATAAGTAGTTTTAATTGACATTACTCAAATCACTTTTTTAAGGAACTTTTCCCATTATAATTTACTCTTATATTAATCTATTTATGGTAGGGTTACGAATATAAATTTACATAAGCTTCCATAAATTTAAATATGCCTCAGATTTAATAAAGTTAAATCTTTACTATACCATATATAAAATTCAAATACTTCTCCAGTAAGAAATTTCTTGATGCCAATCTTTTCCGTGCAACAGACTTTAATTTCCCAGCCATTATTTCCTCAGATTGTATAAAGTTAAATCTGCCTCCAATTCAAATACTTCTAATAAAAAAAAATTCCTGATGCCACAATCTTTTCCTTGCAGCCGACGTGAAGTTCCTGAACAACGTGCGTGTGGGGCAGATGAGTGCCGCTGTGGTGGACGGCGTGCCTATTGAGGCCCTGTTCCGGCAGGCGGTGCTTCGCGGCGAGGACGTGGTGAGCTGCGGAGACTAGAGAGTACACCAGTTCTCTTCTACAGCCTTGGGAATACAGGGGCGGGTTACTAGACGCTCCTGGCTCCTGTACGGGATACTAGTTTATATTAGGGTAGTTTTGAATGTAAGTATAGTGTTCCTGAGGCAGATGGATATAGATGGGTAGATGGATAGATGAATAGATAGATAGAGCTTGGCAGATAGGAATACAGCGGAGTATTACTGTACGCTCTTGGCGGGTGTAGAGGATAAGATTTTTATAGTAGGTTAGCTTTGAATGTAGGTTTTTAATTTTCCTGTCTTTTATTATTTATGAAAGTAACTTTTTTTAGTGCAGTCAATAGAGCTTTACAAGGAGGCTAGATAATTTTTGGATGGGGATGAAAGGTGGATGGTAACAAGAACTACCACTTGTTTCTGTCTTGTAGCTTATGTTCTTATTTACTAAATCTAGGCTTATTTAGGTTTTAACTTTGCCATTCACTGTAAAAACAGTTAGAACAGTTCTAAGTTTTCTTTTGTAAAACGTTTCTTAATTCCATATTTGCTTAATAATGTGTTTTTTAGACTAGAAGAGAAGAAAGATAGAGAAGAGATAAAAGATAGAAGTTTTCTTTGTTTACTACATTTAGGCTTATTTTTGTTATCTTAACTTTGGCGTCTTCAGTGTAGGTTATAAAGAATTTAGTTTATTTATATTTACTACTTTCTCTTTAATCTTTTCTGTATTTACTTTTCAATCAGGTGATCGAGTGCGACCTTCGCCTGACTGAGGGTCTGCAGGTGGGGCGGCTTGAGGTGCGTGCCGGTGTGGGCGGCGTGGAGGGTGCGGGCGTGCTGATCAACGGCGTGGACCTGTCTGAGGTGGCGCGGCGGGCGGTGCGGCGCGACGGCGGGAGCTTCGTGGTAAAGGGCCGGAAGGTGTTCACGGCGGGCCTGGCCACTCGACGCCTCGGGGCAGGTGAGGCGCCACTCTGCTGGTCTTCTTGTGACCTTTGTCGCTTAGTATCGCTTCATAGGTCCTCTTTAACTTAGTCTCTTTCGATAACTAACTTGTCAACTCTTCCCTTGTCTATTTCACCTGGGAGGCTCAAACTTTTTCATTAGTTATCGGTCCNCTAAATTTTTAAAAAAAATTTTTTTTTTTGGGATTTTTTTTAAAAACCTTAAAATCCCTTTTCCCTATTATCTGCTTTATCTAAATATCTAAATATATAGCTTTAATCTTATAAGTTCATTAAGCTCTTTAATCTAATAAGTCTCTTAACACATCCTCTTTTAACGCTATTTCATCTACTTTTTAATCTTCATCCAAATTCATTGCTTTTATCTTCATCCAAATCCATCGCTTTTTAATCTTCATCCAAATTCATCTGCTTTTTAATCTTCATCCAAATTCATCTGCTTTTTAATCTTCATCCAAATTCATCTGCTTTTTAATCTTCATCCAAATTCATCTGCTTTTTAATCTTCATCCAAATTCATCTGCTTTTTAATCTTCATCCAAATTCATCTGCTTTTTAATCTTCATCCAAATTCAGAGTAGTTAAAATCTAGTAAGTGCCTTAAGGTCATTGAGTGTTTTTTTCCGCGTAGGCGACTGTGTAATCTCCAGTATCAACAACGTGACCATTGCTGACCTTGTTCTGCGTACCGGCGAGGAGCGACAGGTCATCACCGGGCCCAAGGTGCTCAAAGGCGGCCTGCAAGTCACCGGTGTCCTGCAGGCGGCCTCTCTCAACGGGCTGGACGTGACGCAGCTCAACACCACCGTCGTGAGGGGGGACCAGGCCACGGCTGTTATCCGTGCCGATACGGTATGACTTTTTTTTTCAATATGAATTTTTTTTTATTTTGCTTTCTGATTGATTAAACTAAATGATTTAATTTTGTTAGTAGTGGTGTTTATGGTTAAGTGTGCAGTGTTTGATAGTTTCAGTATCTTTAGTTGTGCCATTAGGATGCAGTTTTAAGAGTTTGTTCATGGATCACAGCCACAATTTTCACTGAAGACTTAAATGTGTATTTATCAAAATTTTTTAATTTCATACACTTTTAGTTTATCTTAATTCTAAAACATATATTTTGCATTACTGCTGAAAGTGTAGATTCACCTTGTTCATCCTTAGTCTTGCCATGTTAATGTAGTTCAAAATCATTCTTTTCCTCATACCTGGTACTAAAGTTACTGTTATTAGAAGCATATTTACGTAAAAGAATAAAAATTTAGTCTTCCTGTTGGTCAGAGGTTCGAGGGTGAGGTGCGCTGTCTGGCCGGGACTGAGGTGCGGCAGACTGTGAACGGCCTCGACCTGTCTGAGCTGGCGCGTCGCGTCTCCCAGATCCAACTGCACCTCCAGCAGGAAAAGCAGAGATTCTCCCTTATTCTTGGCCAGTTTGGGTCATTGAACGAGGACAACTATGTGAAGGCCATGGGTGAGAAAGGGTGCAGGCCCTGCAGGGGGGTGAGGTGTGTTGAGGGGAAGGGGTGAGGAGGGGTGCAGGGGGGTGAGGTGTTGAAGGGGTGAGGAGGGGTGAAAGGGGGTGAGGTGTGTTGAGGGAAGGGGTGAGGAGGGGTGCAAGGGGGGTGTTCCGGGTAGGGGGTGCAGTGGTGTGAAATTTTAATCTTTGGTAAGTCTTTTGGTTCCATAATTTCAAAGTATCTTTTTTTTACCATTTTAAAGAAAAGTATTACCTCAATTTCCATTGTAATTTGACTACCATTAGACAATTTTTAGTGATTATAAGCAAACTTTTGTGGATATAACTTGTTTAGTATCCTTGTAGACTGACTAATTTGGTATATTTAGTTAGTTTTCGTAATATTTTGGCTAACTAAATTTTTGTTATAACAAAGGAAAGATCTGTGTGTGAAGGGGATAAAGAAAAGTATTACGTTTTTGTTTTGTTGCAGAGTTGTACGCTGAGATGGCGTCCCTGGAGCGAGTGTTCCTGCCGCAAGACACTGCGTTCGGGGAGCTGTGGTGGGCGTGGTGCCGGGCGTGAGTGAGGGACTGGTGCTCAAGATCACCAGGTGCCCCGTGTTCCTGTGTGGCTGTGATAGTGACTGCCACTACTTCAAGGTGGGTAAAGAGACGGGCACTGCAATACAGGGATTTAAGTCTTGAAAGCACTGATTACAGTCAAAGATATAATTAATGAAATGAGTCATGTATAGTTTTTATGTGTGAATTGTAGTAACAGTGCCTAGTCTGGCTGTGATATAGACTGCCACTACTTCGAGTACACTACAGGCTCTTTACAGGAACTACCTCGTGTAGTCTCGCGGCCTCTTGTAGCTTCCTTATTTTCTTCAGTCTTGTGTAGAGACTGACACAGCAATGCAGGGATCTAGAAGTCTTGAGAACAGTGATCAAAAGTAAAAGATTCAATGAGTGTAAGAGGAAAGTATTTTTTTAAAATATGAATTTGGTTGACAATTAGTGCAAGAAAGGGGATGGCCTGGTGGACTGGGAGCATAACGGACTAAATGTAGTAATGATTAACTAATACTCTATAGACTGGGGGAAGTTATAGTTATTGGATGAAATATCTAGGGACGGGGCAGGGGGAGGAAAGGAAAGCAGGGTAATCAACAGAATGGAGGGACTCTAGGAGGATGGGAGGAAGGACTGCTAAGGAAAGGAGGAAGGATGCTAGAGGAATAGGGAGGAAGGAACTGAGGGGGGAATAGGGAGAAGGACGCTAGGAGGAATAGGGAGGCAGGACTGCTAGGAGGAATAGGTGGAGGAATAGGGGGAACTGCTAGGAGATGGGAGAAGGACTGCTAGGAGGAATGGAGGAAGGACTGTAGGAGGAAATTAGGGAGGAAGGACTGCTAGGAGGATAGGGGGGAAGACTGCTAGGAGAATAGGGAAGGGACTGCTAGAAGAATGGGGAGGAAGGATGAGGAGGAATAGGGAGGAAAGACTGCTAGGAGGAATAGGGAGGCAGGATGCTAGGAGGAATAGGGAGGAAAGACTGCTAGGGGGAATAGGGAGGAAGGACTGCTAGGAGAATAGGGAGGAAGGACTGTAGGGGGGAATAGGGAGGAAGGATGCTAGAGGAATAGGGGGAAGGACTGCTGGAGGAATAGGGAGGAAGGACTGCTGGGAAGGAATAGGGAGGAAGGACTGCTAGGAGGAATGGGGGAGGAAGGGACTGCTAGGGGGAATAGGGGGAAGGACTGCTAGGAGGAATAGGGAGGAAGGACTGCTAGGAGGAATAGGGAGGAAGGGCTGCTAGGAGGAATAGGGAGGAAGGACTGCTAGGAGGAATAGGGAGGAAGGATGTAGGAGGAATAGGGAGGAAGGACTGCTAGGAGGAATAGGTGGGAAGGACTGCTAGGAGGAATAGGGAGGCAGGACTGCTAGGAGGATATAGGGACAGGACTGCTAGGAGAATAGGGATGAGGACTGCTGGAGGAATAGGGAATAGGGAGGAAGGACTGCTAGGAGGAAATAGGGAGAAGGACTGCTAGGAGGAATAGGGAGGCAGGACTGCTAGGAGGAATAGGGAGGCAGGACTGTAGGAGGAATAGGGATGAAGGACTGCTAGGATGGAATAGGGAGGAAGGACTGCTAGGAGGAATAGGAAGACTAGGAGGATAGGGAGGAAGGACTGCTGGAGGAATAGGAGGAAGGACTGCTAGGAGGAATAGGGAGGAAGGACTGCTAGGAGGAATAGGAGGAAGGACTTCAGAGAGGAAGGGAGGAAGGACTGCTAGGAGGAATAGGGAGGAAGGACTGCTAGGAGGAATAGGGATGAAGGACTGCTAGGAGGAATAGGGAGGAAGGACTGCTAGGAGGAATAGGGAGGAAGGACTGCTAGGAGGAATAGGGAGGAAGGATTGCTAGGAGGAATAGGTGTGGAAGGACTGCTAGGAGGAATAGGGAGGAAGGACTGCTAGGAGGAATAGGGAGGAAGGACTGCTAGGAGGAATAGGGAGGAAGGACTGCTAGGAGGAATAGGGAGGAAGGACTGCTAGGAGGAATAGGGAGGAAGGACTGCTAGGAGGAATAGGGAGGAAGGACTGCTAGGAGGAATAGGGAGGCAGGACTGCTAGGAGGAATAGGGATGAAGGACTGCTAGGAGGAATAGGGAGGCAGGACTGCTAGGAGGAATAGGGATGAAGGATTGCTAGGAGGAATAGGGAGGAAGGACTGCTAGGAGGAATAGGGAGGCAGGACTGCTAGGAGGAATAGGGATGAAGGATTGCTAGGAGGAATAGGGAGGAAGGACTGCTAGGAGGAATAAGGAGGAAGGACTGCTAGGAGGAATAGGGAGGAAGGACTGCTAGGAGGAATAGGGAGGAAGGACTGCTAGGAGGAATAGGGAGGAAGGACTGCTAGGAGGAATAGGGAGGAAGGACTGCTAGGAGGAATAAGGAGGAAGGACTGCTAGGAGGAATAGGGAGGAAGGACTGCTAGGAGGAATAGGGAGGAAGGATTGCTAGGAGGAATAGGGAGGAAGGACTGCTAAGGAGGAATAGGGAGGAAGGACTGCTAGGAGGAATAGGGAGGAAGGACTGCTAGGAGGAATAGGGAGGAAGGATTGCTAGGAGGAATAGGGAGGCAGGACTGCTAGGAGGAATAGGGAGGAAGGACTAATAGGAGGAATAGGGAGGAAGGGCTGCTAGGAGGAATAGGGAGGAAGGACTGCTAGGAGGAATAGGGAGGAAGGATTGCTAGGAGGAATAGGGAGGAAGGACTGCTAGGAGGAATAGGGAGGAAGGACTGCTAGGAGGAATAGGGAGGAAGGACTGCTAGGAGGAATAGGGAGGAAGGACTGCTAGGAGGGGAAGGGAGGAAGGATTGCTAGGAGGAATAGGGAGGAAGGATTGCTAGGAGGAATAGGGAGGAAGGACTTCTAAGAGGGGAAGGGAGGAAGGACTGCTAGGAGGAATAGGGAGTAAGGACTTCTAAGAGGGGAAGGGAGGAAGGACTGCTAGGAGGAATAGGGAGGAAGGACTGCTGGAGGAATAGGGAGAAGGACGCTAGGGAATAGGAGAAGACTGTAGGAGGAATAGGGAGAAGGACTGCTAGGAGGAATAGGGAGGCAGGACTGCTAGGAGGAATAGGGAGGAAGGACTTCTAAGAGGGGAAGGGAGGAAGGACTGCTAGGAGGAATAGGGAGGAAGGACTGCTAGGAGGAATAGGGAGGAAGGACTGCTAGGAGGAATAGGGAGGAAGGACTGCTAGGAGGAATAGGGAGGAAGGACTGCTAGGAGGAATAGGGAGGAAGGACTTCTAAGAGGGGAAGGGAGGAAGGACTGCTAGGAGGAATAGGGAGGAAGGACTGCTAGGAGGAATAGGGAGGAAGGACTGCTAGGAGGAATAGGGAGGAAGGACTTCTAAGAGGGGAAGGGAGGAAGGACTGCTAGGAGGAATAGGGAGGAAGGACTGCTAGGAGGAATAGGGAGGAAGGACTGCTAGGAGGAATAGGGAGGCAGGACTGCTAGGAGGAATAGGGAGGAAGGACTGCTAGGAGGAATAGGGAGGCAGGACTGCTAGGAGGAATAGGGAAGAAGGACTGCTAGGAGGAATAGGGAGGAAGGACTTCTAAGAGGGGAAGGGAGGAAGGACTGCTAGGAGGAATAGGGAGGAAGGACTGCTAGGAGGAATAGGGAGGAAGGACTGCTAGGAGGAATAGGGAGGCAGGACTGCTAGGAGGAATAGGGAAGAAGGACTGCTAGGAGGAATAGGGAGGAAGGACTACTAGGAGGAATAGGGAGGCAGGACTGCTAGGAGGAATAGGGAGGCAGGACTGCTAGGAGGAATAGGGAGGAAGGACTGCTAGGAGGAATAGGGAGGAAGGATTGCTAGGAGGAATAGGGAGGAAGGACTTCTAAGAGGGGAAGGGAGGAAGGACTGCTACTGAAGGCTATGTGGCTGGCAGGTTGTAGGGAATGCACCGTTATGGAAACTTAATCTCATTAATTAAATCACTTAGGAGCACAGTAATGAATCTCTAAGCGCCGCACGGGCTGTCTCTGCTCGGCGAGGAGCA
This sequence comes from Chionoecetes opilio, assembly GCA_016584305.1. Classification (NCBI taxonomy): domain Eukaryota; kingdom Metazoa; phylum Arthropoda; class Malacostraca; order Decapoda; family Majidae; genus Chionoecetes; species Chionoecetes opilio. Next base: position 33,730 of record JACEEZ010026459.1, read on the forward strand.
GAGACACCAGACTTCCACCAGTTGTCACTTAGTTATATTCAAACTAATTATACTACGTAGCTACATGTGTCTTTAGAAACATTAATTTGAAGTATTATTTGAGTTTGATATAGTCTGTTACGAAATTTATGAAGATTTACGATATAAGTTGGTAATGGTATTCGGAAGACTTAGATATTGTCTGTTATGAAGATTGAAAAGTTATTACTGATATTTGAGAGATTTAAAATTTTCTAGAGAGATTTTCTTGAGAGATTTAAGATACCTTCTAGTTTACGTTAGTACTCATATTTCGGATAGCTAGATATTGTTTCAGTTATAAAGTATATGATATTTTTATAGCTAAGTTATTATCTTAAGTACTACCATTGTTAATATTCATAGTACTAATAACTCTTTAACTCCTCCAGGTTGGCAACGACACGCGCATCACCCCCGTCAACCAGCTGCCGGGCAGCGTGGCCCCGATGAGCCACCTGCTGCGCGCCGACAAACTACTCCTCCTGCACTCCCAGTAAGGGTTTAAACTTCACGCCCAGATCTTTCCTTTGCTATATAATAGTCAGTTAGCCAAAAAATTACGAAAAGTAACTGAATATACCAAATAGCTAGTGGACAAGGATATTAAGTCTTATCTATAAAATATCACTATATATATATATATATATATATATATATATATATATATATATATATATAATATATATATATATATATTCATGTACATATTTACCTTTTTCTTATTTTAACATATTTGATTATTTATTCACTTATCATATTCTTAGGACTGCTCTAACATTATCTATCGCAAATAATCTCTGGAGCTCCAAGAAGCTTTTTTTTTATTATTATTTTTATTTATTTACATCTATTACATAATACATATACATATACATATACATATGCACATACATACACATACACATACATACACATAAAGCCAGTAATAAATGAGCGGGCGTCAGCCCGCCGCTGTAGCCGCAGCCACAGTCAGGTCACAGGTGGGAAGGGCGTGAGGTCACTCCCGCTCCTTAGTGTTCATCGGGGGGGGTGGGGCGGCACGCGCCACCTCCAGCAGCAGGTGCTGATTTTTCTGAAACTGCCATACGAGGGCGGCCGCGCTTTCCGGGCCGACGCGCTGTCTGAGCCGCTCTGTAGCGGGACAGGAAAGCGGGGGNTACTATATAACATAAACTAAAATAAGATAATAAATAGGTTTACCCGGGAAAAAAGCCATTTAAGGGCCTAACTCAATCTTATTTTCATTTATTATTTCCAGTTATTACACAAATATATACAATGCATATAATATGCACTACATACAACACTAATACACATAATATATAAAAAAAATAAAAATAAAGTAATAATGAGCGGGCTAGCCCGCCGCTGTAGCCGCAGCCACAGTCAGGTCACAGATGGGCGGAGCGTGAGGTCACTCCCGCTCCTTAGTGTTTGTTCATCGGGGGGGTGGGGCGGCACGCACCACCTCCAGCAGCAGGGGCAGATTTTTCTGAAACTGCCGAACGAGGGCGGCCGCGCTTTCCGGGCCGATGCACTGTCTGAGCCGCTCTGTAGCGGGACAGGAAAGCAGGTAGTGGGTCAGGGGATGGGGGGTCATATGAGGACAGTGCTCACACGGCCGCTCCTCAAACCCGTCCCTCAGCTCCTCCAGGGTTACGTAGCCAAGCCGAAGTCGGTGTAGAACGACCTCCTCGGCTCGGGACAGCTGCTGGGCGGGGCGTAACGGCTCGTTGTTGTTCGTGGCTTGTTTGTGCCAGGCTGCCTGCCTCGATGTCTGCACCAGCTGGCGATACTGTTGTTCTGCGGCACAGACGGCAGCGCGTCTGGCCAGTACCTTGGCCCCTTGGATGCTGGGTAAGACAGTCAAGGCCACCGCTGGATGTCTGGTGGCCTCCCGGGCCACCAGTATATTTTACACATTTCTCAGCGATTATTCCCTACATCATCTACGTACCGACAGTAATAGTGATAATAGTAATGATCATGATAATTTAATATTAAAAAAATTAATAATACTGTTATTTTTTTCAATAATAATATTAATATTAATAATAAATAATAATAATAATAAAGATAATAATAATAATGCTAATAGCAATGAAATGAATAATAGAATCGTACTATAATTCAAAACACACCACACAAACCACTTACACCTACAAACACCCACCCACACACACACACACACACACACACCACACCCCCCCCACACACACACACCACATACACTTACAAACACTCACACACACACACACACACACACACACACACACACACACACACACCACATACACTTACAAACACTCACACACACACACACACACACACACCACACACACACACACACACACACACACCACATACACTTACAAAACACTCACACACACACACACACACACACACAACACACACACCACACCACATACACTTACAAACACTCACACCACAACACACACACACACACACACACACACACACACACACACACACACACACACACACACATACACACACACACACACCACATACACTTACAAACACTCACACACACACACACACACACACACACACACACACACACACACACACACACACACACACACACACACACACACACACACACACACACACACACAGGTGAACACATACATACACACACACACACTTTCTCCTTCCACTGGTTTGCAGTTCATCTCTCCTGCCGCTTCGTAATCTTTGTAATATTTTTTGCACTAGTGTCTCCAGTGTTCAATCTCCATTTTCACGTGTTTGTGAGTAAATATTCATATATACTACAACATAATTATATATACAACAAGTAAATACGTACGTATAGTGCATTTGTCCACCATTAACCAGTAAAGCTAATAGTGTAGTAATATTAGCTCGAAATTGACGTAAGGGTCGAAATTTTGGGGACACAGCTAAAAATTGGCTGAGATGACTAAAATACCATGTAAAAGCTGTGCAGAAAGTTCCCCAAGTTTCCTATGGGAGGACGGTGTGTAATTTGCATATATACAAAATGGCCGCCACCGCCGCGCACCGGCGAAGGTGAGAATTTTAACTTTTGAACAAAATGGGATAGAAACATATTTAGCATGTCTATTTACACTGATTTTGGGGTAAAGAATTCATTTCTGACGTTTATGAGTGCCTACAAGATCATCTAGAGGTCATTTACGGTCAAATTGAGTTTATTAAGAGGTAAAAATTGTGCAAATAATTTATTCAAATAAACACTTTTATTTATACCATATATAAACGTAAAATAATCCACAGAAACTTTGTTGTGTTATGCTAATTTATTTTTTCTTTATAGACAACACATTCAATACGAAAAAAAATGGCCTAGAGGAGTTGTGGCGCACTATCTATGGCAAGGACAGCGTCAGCTATATGCTCGATGGACATTACTACTCACGTGCACTGCGGCTTCATACACTCTCCGCCCAGACCATCGTCACTGTATTGTTTGAGACAAAAGATGCACTGGATGATGTAGATGTGGCGGCGCTTAATAAAATATGGTAACTTATATAACTTACTTATATATATAATAATAATTTATAACTTATAGTAATATATAACTTACTTTTGTCGCTTAAAATTAAGCTTAAATGTTTATGTGTGTGTGTGCACAGGGTGGGTGTGGGGGAGCGCGCGTCACAGGCTGAGGGCGACGGGTAAACATAACACTTATAGTAACTCTAATACGCAACCTGCAACTTTATTTATTTACATGTATGTGCATTTATTGCAAAATAATTGACAAATGAACCAATTAACGCATAATGAGAGAAAAAAAAAAAGATTCGCATGAAGTAAAATTTTCCAGAAAAGTGTTCCAGTCCTCTCTTCACACGCCTTTCAGTCTCATTTCACAACACACAGATGATTAAGAAAGCAAAAAACCGAGCATTCATAATCCTAGTTAGTGATCGCAGACAAATATTTATCACTCGTATGTTCTAATTACGTGAATATGTTTGTTGTTGTGTTGTCTGTACTTCCTCTAACAGCAGCCTTCCATGACCTGCCTCCACCTGCCTCGCCTTGCCCCCCTTCATAATAGCGACCACAACAACGGATTTGAAAAAAAAAAAAAAATAAGACGAGCGGACAGCCAATAACAACTAGATTTGGCTTTTGCCGTGCTTTCTAGCTCTTTATTTTACTCATCATGCCTCGCAGTAAGCGCAAAGAGCTTTTGAAGGATCGAGAAAGAGCTCTAAACAGGTCAAAACTTGAGCTATTGAAGAACAACAGCTATGGTGGTTGTGGTGATGGTGAAGGTTCATCAACCACCACACCTGTTGGTACAACCCCAACGCTGAACCAAGTCATCGGACAGGCGGTGAAGAGGCCAATAGAAATATGAAAATAACTATTACATCATGATGGAACAACAGGGGATGAGAGTGTGAGGTTAGTAGTTCTCAAGAAAAAAAAACTTGAAAACTTGTTGAAATGTAGTATAGGCAAGTGTGATGATTGTGATGGTACACTCACTCTGCACACAAGACACGATAATAGTTATGTGTTTTTGGTAGTGCAACGCAGTGAGCGTGAGAAGATTACTCCTGAAGATGTGCCTGAACATGTCTCTGATGAAATGATGACGAAGAAAGATGCAAGAGACACCAATGATACCCTAGTATTATATTCATATGTAAGTATTTCAGATACATACCTATATTTATAGAACTGTAACATTCTTCCCTCTCAAAGAGAAGAAAGAAGGTGACATGGAAGCAATAATGTGAGTAAAAAATATCTGTAAATAACTGAAAGAATCATGTTAAAGTAACTCCAAAACTTTAACCACCGTTTTTGTAAAAAGTATTTTCTTATACTTCAAAGCAATAAAACTCATTTCGTTTTCATAATAAATGAATTATGTAAAAGGTATTTTGATCACAAAATGCTACTCTAAAAATTTATTCAAACAAAATTCTTATTTTGGAAATAGAAAGTTATCTGTACTCCATTTTATCTTATCGACTTACAAAACTTTAGCCTTTTCAAAAACATGCTTATAACGTCAGACATGAAACATTTAAATTAAATCTGACTAAACATAGATTTGCATATATAAAATATATTAAACTCATCAACATTCTTCAAACTTGAAACATTAGTATCAGAGATCTATTCGATTCAATATGCACCCAAAAATGACACTTTTTAATTTTTTTATATGGAATCTCAGATATTGGCTGATACACTTTTTATACATTTAATTGCTAAGACTATAGTCTTAATTGCTAAGACTTTGTAGAAGATTCCCTGAAAGTTGCGTTGAAATATATCGACAAATAAGGGACCCCCGGAGTCTCCCCTTCACCTTACATTGTGACTATATTATAACGTTATGCATTATTGACGCCAAACCTACGAGCATCACAGCATAATAGAATATTCCAGGCCAGGAGGAGAAGGAATTAGGAATTAATTAGGAATTCAGAGGAAGAGCAGACACCAGGAGACCTATTGGTCTATATTGAGGGTATCTGCTGAACTACATACTACTATCAAACTACATGTAAGATAACAGTTGGAAAAGTATACCTTGTCCCTAAAGAGGATAGAAACATGGAAGTTCCTTTATGAAGAATAAGAGGAATGAAGTATGCTAACTGAAACTACCACTAAACCTAATAATCCTGGGATGTTAATAATATAATTCGCGGGGCAATATCAAAACATACTACTATACTTTAAAAAGAAAAAAAAAAAACGTAGAGCCGAAGTAATCCAGTTGGGCAGCTGATGCTAAGTATTTATCAAGTTTAGTAGTTTATTAGTATTAAGAGGAAGAGGATGAGAAACATGAAAATTGCACTGTCCTGCACTGCCAAGGGGTGGAAGGAATATATGTGAGTGACTGGTGGATGACTTGTACATATGTTTCTGAGCTGTCTTTCTACTAATGTTTCCTATTTCTTAAATTTTGCGTCTTCTGGAGTGGCCATCTAACATGAGTGGGAGGAATATTTAGGATGATTGATTTTCTGTATATATGTATATATATATATATATATATATATATATATATATATATAATATATATATAATATATATATATATATATATATATATATATATATATATAATATATATAAATATAAATATATATATATAGTAATAAAATATATATAAATATATATATATATATATATTATATATATATATATATATATATATATATATATATATATATATATTTTATATATATATTATATATATATATATATATATATATATATTATATTATATATAATATATATATATATATATATATATATATATATATATATATTATATATATATATATATATATATATATATTATATATATTTCATGTACATATTTACCTTTTTCTTATTTTAACATATTTGATTATTTATTCACTTATCATATTCTTAGGACTGCTCTGACATTATCTATCGCAAATAATCTCTGGAGCTCCAAGAAGTTTTTTTTTTTTTTTTTTTTTATTTTATTTACATCTATTACATAATACATATACATATACATATACATATGCACATACATACACATACACATACATACACATAAAGCCAGTAATAAATGAGCGGGCGTCAGCCCGCGGCTGTAGCCGCAGCCACAGTCAGGTCACAGGTGGGCGGGGCGTGAGGTCACTCCCGCTCCTTAGTGTTCATCGGGGGGGTGGGGCCGCACGCGCCACCTCCAGCAGCAGGTGCTGACTGTTCTGAAACGGCCATATAGTCGGTCAGCCCCGGTCCGAAATTTTGCTCACCGGTATCAAATTAGGGCGAGAATGCTAAGAGTGTTTTTTGAGAAGGTATAAATGCCTAGAGTTAGAAAACATGTGATAGCATTGTGGGGGTGGCAGCTTTATATGAGTTATCTCCCTTTTTCCAAAATGGCCGCCAAAATACACCCAATAATTATGAAATTTTTAAATTTCGTTTTATGGGCCTATCATGTAGAGCTTTTCCTGGTGATTCCAACGGTATGCTTATTTGTTCCCTAGCTTCGATATTTGTCCCCCAAATCGGCTTTTCCTCTAGGGGAAGAACCACTTTTCCCCTGGCCTAGGGCAATTTTCTAAACGTGGTAAATCGGGAAGATGATCAAGTATAAAATGTATTTAGAATCCGCTTTTAAATACATATACCAATTCAATCGGATAATATTTATATACATATGTATGTACATATGTATATATGTATATATGTATATATGTACATAACTACGCTAATTACCTAAAACATTGAACACACCTTTTATGAAATTAATCATCAACATCGTCGTCTTCGTCCGTGCTCTCCTCATCATCTGATGAACGATTCTCGCAGTCTGACAGTTTGCACATATCAGTGCACTTAAGTCCATTTGCCAGACAGACACACTTTGGCAGTGTACACATCCTTGAACATTTGCAGGCCAGTAGGGCCAAGATAGCCTCAGGTGCTGGCCGACCATCCATCCAAATCCACTACCATTAATTCCTCAGCTACATCCATGTCAATTTTCCACCCTCTGCCAATGGGACTTGGTACCCCTGGTCTTGCTCAAGACATCTTCTCCATATTCCAGCCTGTAGTTTTGCCCTTTGTGCATGTTTGACTAAGCAGTCCCTGCAGGGTGAAGCTGATGACTCTCTATCTCACCTTTCTTACACGAACAAGTGGTACCTGAGATTATTGACCTTAGTGAATGCTGCTTTGGGGACATAGAGGAGACATTTTGAAACACTCTAGTTTGTCCATCAGTTCTGAGGAGAGGTCCCATTCCTGGCCCAACTGTGTAAATGTGTTTCTGATTTCCCTGTTGTTGGTCACGAATTTTAGAGCACTTGCCTTCCCTTTACCTGCGAAAGCACTGGTAGTGTCACATCCAGTGTATGCATGTATACCAATAAGAGCTCTGCAGACATCTATGCCGATAGTGGCAGCGACTTTCCCGATGTCAACTAATCTAGTTCTGGTTCTAGTTCCACATTTCTGGAATAACGGGGCCCCTATCTTGTCATGGAATGCCAAACACATGATAAAGACATCTGTATCCTCTGCGCATATCACAACAGCCTGGTAGCCCTGTCTAGCAGCATGGACAGCATGGAAAAGTAGGCGCCCATCTGCTTCTTATGGCCACGGGGTGAAAATCATGTCCTTCTTGATGGCCGTTCGGATATGTGACGAAGTCTGATCTATGATCTTGTTGATATCTGTAGACTTTGCCTTCCAAAGCTTGAGCTCCCTATGTAGATTTTGATTTTCCAAGACAACATCCTTTAATGAGACACAGCATGGAACCATCAACAACTTTCCCTTGTCGTCGGAAAAAATTTCTACTGCACCTCCCAGCTCGGATTTCAGTCTTCTGTGCATATTCTTCTTTGTTGAATCCTTCAGAAGATTAACCACCAGACAACATTAATGATTCCAATTTTGTGGTCAAGGAGGTGACTGGTATAATCCTCTTGTTGGGGATAATATCTTCTCTGATGTATTCGAAAAGTTCTTGGTAAGCTTCTCCTTCAACCTTGTGATACAGTATAAATTCATCTGTTACTTTCTCTTCTTCATTCTCATTGCTGTCCTCTTTGTTCCTAGTGTAATTCCTATAGCATGAAGCGTGGTAGTGTGCCTCTGCGGCAACAATGTCTCTACTGGTTAGTGCTATCATCCTGCCGTCTGCATTTCTGACGGCACTCTCTCTTAGTGTTTGATCTACTCTCAGTTGTGAAGCTAGCGTAAGTGTTTCACGTGTATTTTGGGGTGCTTTTTGAACTTGACCTTGCTACAGAATACGCAGATCGGAGCATAAACTCTTGATTCATGTGTTGATGTTCTGGAAAAACTTTTTTGGAGGACAGTCCCTACTACCAGATAGATCACTATTAAATTCACCTGCTTTACTTTTCAGAGTTTCCAAGTCTCTTTTTCATGTTGAACATTTCTTCTACATTTTCGATGATAGAATATAATTGGAACTTCTTTGTTCCTGAAGCGTTTTTGAAACGGCTAGAATGGGGACATGGTTCCCTGACTTTGGCGGCTTCAAGTACGGTTAATCCAGGAGGCATGGCTTTGAGGACTGCTAAAATTGTTCATCTCCGTCGATACTGCCTGGTGTAATGATGCCGTTTCTTTGTGGCGGGTGCCCCCTGGTGGCGTTTCCCTGTTTAACGGACATTCCAGGGCCTCCTACGTTGAAGTTCCACAGCTGACCACACGACACCGGCTTTCACTGGGTCCCAGATTTCTTCTCTACATCACCAGGCCTTCAACATAGCTTCGAGAGGTAGTCGGCTGCTAATCAAAACTACCTCTCCACTCCAAAAACCCACTTTCTCTGAACGCACGACCTGCCGGGCCGCTTGGTCTTCCGTGCAAGTGGTGGTCCTCCTCGAGGGTCGCCAACGTCCGCCAGTCGGATCGTCCGGTCCTTCTCTCGCCGATTGAATATACGACACCTGAAAAAGAAAATTTGTTTAATTATATGTATGTAATATTTATATAATTACTTATATACAGTTTGGAAAAGGGGGATAACTCCCATAAAGCTGGCCACTGCCACAATGCTATCACAGGTTTTCTAACTCTAGGCATTTATACCTTCCCCAAAAAACACTATTAGCATCCTCGAGCCCTAATTTGATACCGACCAACCCCCCAGGCTTATCGAATAATACGAGGCGGTCGCGCTTTTCGGGCCGAGCGCACTGTCTGAGCCGCTCGTGTAGCGGGACGGAAAAGCAGGTAGTGGGTCATGGATGGGGGTCCATATGAGGACGAGCTCACAAGAACACGGGGCCGCTCCTCAAACCCTTCCCTCAGCTCCTCCGGGTTACGTACCAGCCGAAGTCGGTGTAAGACGACCTCCTCGCGCGGACAGCTGCTGGGCGGGGCGTACCGGCTCGTTTGTTGTTTCGTGGCTTGTTTGTGCCAAGGCTGCCTGCTCGATGGTCTGCACGCAGCTGGCGATACTGTTGCTCTGCGGCACAGACGGCAGCGCGTCTAACACAGTCCTTGGCCCCCTTGGTGCTGGGTAATGACGTCAAGGCCCTGCTGATATCTGTTGGCCTCCCGGGCCGCCCTGCATCGGCCGCAAGAAAGCTGTAACGTGAGTCACAGCTTATGGCGGATAGGGCCGATATTATTAATGATAATAAGGAGATTTAGGATGATAAAACAATAAGCGAAATATGAATAACAATAGAATATAATAACAATAATACCATTGACTATAATATTTTGGAAAAAATAGCCATAATAATTCTAGGATCAAAATAGTACAAAATAAATATATTAATAATGACAATAATAATGATAAAAGTAGTAGTAACACATGCTATGAGACGTTTGTGACAGGTTGGTGACAGGTGGTGAGGACACACCGGAACTGAGGAATAAATGTTGATGCATGTTGTATTCCGCGTGAAGCAGCCTTTGGGCACAGCTTAACAAGGATGATATATACCACATTTGATCGCCGATTGATTCCCTACATCATCTACGTCCGACAGTAATAAGTGATAATAGTAGATGATCATGATATTTAATATTCATAAAATAAATAATACTCGTTTATTTTTTCAATAATATGATAATAGTAATAATATAATAATAATATAATAATAATAATAATAATAATAATAATATAAAATAAATAAAGATAATAATCAAATAATAAAGATAAAATAAATAATGATAATAGCAATGAAGTGAATTATAGATAGTACTATAATTCAAAACACAACCACACAAAAACCCACAACACACACACACACACACACACACACACACCACACACACACACACACGTGCGCACACACACACACCACACACACACAACACACACAACACACACACACACACACACCCACACAAACACACACACACACACACACACACACCCACACACGACACACACAACACACACACACAAACACAAACCACAAGCACACACACACACACAACACACACCACACACACACACACACCACACACACACACACACAGCACACTTTCTCCTTCCACTGGTTTGCAGTTCATCTCTCCTGGCCGCTTCGTATCTTTGTAATTTTTTTGCACTAGTGTCTCCATGTTTCATATATGCATTTTCACGTGTTTGTGAGTAAATATTCATATATACTACATACGTAATTATATATACACCAGTAAATTCGTACGTATAGTGCATGTGTCCCACCATTAACCATTAAAGCTAAGGTTCCTTAGAGTGGGGTGTGACCAACTGACACCAAGGCAGCCCCACTCAAACCGCCACTACTGTTGTTCCATGTACACTATTAATCATTGTTTTGGTTTACCTCACAAACCATTATGTTATTACTATTCACTCCATATGGTCCCACAAATTAGGATGGAAGCGTATCGTTTAGTGCGAGGGAGGAATAGAATTTCGGGTAATCTGTTCAATATATCCTTCCTTTCATTATTTAGTGGGCGCTCCAAATATCTCACGTGGTAAAGTGTTTTGCTGTTTCTATGTCAAAACACCTTGGGTTCGGGGAATCTCCCCCCACACTGCAATACAATTTATTCTTTTTTTACCGGAAGAGGGGTAGGACCTCGGGGGGCCCCCGCCACCTTCCCCGTCCATTTTGACCAGCCTCTCTTTCATTTTTTTTGGGTTGAACCCTATTTGTAGGAATATTAATTTTTCACTTTTATTTGCAAATAGTCATGTTTTCTTTTTTAAATAAAATCAATTCAATTCAATTAAAATGATATTTAACTTACTTTTGTCGCTTAAAATTACGCTATAATGTTTTGTGTTGGTGTGGGAAGTAAAAATTCGCAGGAAGTTAAAAGTGTGTGTGTGTGCCAGGGTGGTGTGGGTGGAGCGCGCGTCACAGGCTGGAGGGCGTACAGGTAAACATAACACTTATCGTAACTCTAATACGCACCTTCATCAACTTTATTTATTACATGTAGGGTGTTCATTCATTGCAAAATAATTGACAAATGAACCAATTAACGCATAATGAGAGCAAAAAAAACGATTCGCATGAATAATTTTTTTTCCAGAAAAGTGTTCCATCCCTCTCTTCACACGCCTTTCTTCTCATTTCACACAACACACAGATGATCTAAGAAGCAAAAAACCGAGCATTCATGAATCCTAGTTTAGTGATCGCAGACAAATATTTATCACTCGTATGTTTTAATTACTGAATATGTTTGTTGTTGTGTTGTCTGTACTTTCTCTAACAGCATCCTTCCATGCCCTGCCTCCACCTGCCTCCACCTGGCCTCGCCTCTCCCCCTTCCTAATAGCGACGCACTACCAGGGATTTTTTTTTTTTTTTAGTAAGGACGAGCAGACAGCTAATAACTATATTTGGCTTCTGCCATGCTATTTAGCTCTTTTTTTTACTCCTCTATGCTGCAGTATGGGCTAAAGATCTTTGCAGCTAGATATAAGCTCTAAACAGGTAAAGAACTTGAGCTACGGAAGACAAACAGAATGGTAGTGGTCGAGGTGGTGAAGGTTCTCACCCCACAGCTGTTGGTACAACCCCAACGCTGAACCAATCATTGGAAACAGGGCGGTGAAGAGGCCAATAGAAATTATGAAAATAACTTTACTCATGATGGAACAACAGAAGATGAGAGTGAGGTTAGTAGTCCTTAAGAAAATAAACCTTTGAAACTTGTTGAAATGTATAGGAAAGTGCGATGATTGTGATGGTAAACTTATCCTACACACTGATACGATAATAGGTTATGTGTGTTTGGTAGTGGCAACGCAGTGAGTGTGAGAAAATACTCCTGAAGATGTGCCTTAACATGTCTGATGACATGATGACAGAAAGATGCAAACAGACCACCAATGATACCCTATATTATATTCATATGTATGTATTTCAATACATACCTATATTTAAGAACTTGTTTATGAATCATGTTAAAGTAACCCAAAACTTTAGCACAGCTTTTTCTGTAAAAAGTATTTTCTTTACTTCAAGCTAACACAACTCATTTCGTTTTTATATAAATGAATTATGTAAAAGTCTTTTGATCACAAAATGCTACTCTAAAAATCTATTCAAACAAATTCTTAAGTTCGAAAATTAATTTTATCTGTAATCGCAATTTATCCTATTGACTTACAAAACTTTAGCGCTTTTTCAAAAAACATGCTTATAACGTCAGACATGAACCATTTTTAGTTAAATCTGGACTAAAACATAGATTTCATTTTAAAGAATATTAAACTCATCAACATTCTTCAAATTTGAAATATTAGTATCAGCGATCTCTTCGATTAAATATACAACCCAAAAATGACACTTCTTTTAATGGGATCCTCAGATATTGGCTGATAAACTTTTTTTTATACAATTGCTTAAGACTGTGAAGAAAGATTTTCGCCTGAAAGTTGCGATGAAATCCATTGACAAATAGTGACCCCAACGGACTCTCCCCTTCATATTACATTGTGGCTATATTATAACGTTATGCATTTTGACGCCAAACCTACGACATCACAGAATAATAGAATATTCCATGCCAGGAGGAGAGAATACATAGCGATACAGAGGAAGAACAACAACCAGGATCCTTTGGTGCTTTTATTGAGGGTATCTGCTGAACTACATACTCCTATCAATCTACATGTAAGATAAATAGTTGGAAAAGTATACCCTGTCCCTAATGAGGATGGAAGCATTGAAGTTTTTCCTTTATGAAGAATAAGAGAATGCAGTATGCTAACTGAACTACCCTAACGCTAATAATCCTGAGATGTTAATAATTATAATTCGCGGGGCAATATCAAACATACCTCCTAGATACTTGTAAGAAGAAAAAAATGACGTAGAGCCGAAGTAATCCCAGTTGGGAGCTGATCCTAAGTACGTTATCAAGTTTAGTAGTATTAAGAGGAAGAGGATTTAGGAGCATGAAAATTGCACTTCCTGCACTGCCAAGGGGTGTAGATGAATATATGTGAGTGACTGGTGGATGACTTGTACATATGTTTCTGAGCTGTCCTTTTTCTACTAATGTTTTCCTATTTCTCTAGATTTTGGGTCTTCTGGAATGGCCATTTACATGCATGTGAGGAAATATTTAGTAAGATTGATTTTCTGTATATATAATATATATAATATATATATATATATATATATATATATATATATATATATAATATATTAATATAGATATATATATATATATATATATATATACCTATATACATATAATATTATAAATATATATATGAGCATATATACATATATTTATATATTATAATATATACATATATATATATATATATATATATATATATATATATATAATAGATATATATATATATATAATATATATATATATATTATATATATGTATATATATACATATATATATATATATATATATATATATATATATATATATATATATATATATATATACTATATATATATATATATATATATATATATATATCTATATCTATATATATACATATATAATATATCAAGATATATATATATATATATATATATAGAATTACATATATACATATGATCTATATACATATAATACTATATACAGATATATACATATATACATCTATATATACAATATTATACATATATATATATATACATATATCTGATATATAATATATAGACATATATAATCATATATACATATTAATATACATATATATATCCATATATATATACATAAATATAATATATTATATACATATATATATAGATACATATATATAATATATATATATATATATATACATATATTTATTAGGGGGGGAAAATATATATATATTATTATCTCTATAGATATATCTATACATTATATATATATTAATATATACATATATAATATAGACATTATATACATTATATAGATATACATATATATATATATATATAAATATGATATAATATATATATATATAGATATATATATATATATATATATATATTGTTGTTGCTTTTATTTTTGCATAAAAACTAAACTAGAAATTACTTTACTTTAGTGGATCCCATCCCATTGTTTTTATGAGCTTGTAGGATAGGTGAGGGGAAGAAGTGACATGCTGTGGTGATGACTGGGGGCTCACCCTGTCGTCTATCTTCTCCAGCTTGATGGTGATGAGGAAGCTGTCCTTATGAGCACTTTTGGGTGGGCGACAAATCCCTGCCGGCAACGCTCGCTGGCCAGTTCCTCCCTACACACACCAAACGGGATAGACCACAACAATAGAACACCTTTAACAAATAATTATGGTCATAATATTTTAATGTGCCGTGTATGAAAATTCTTTTTATAAATGTTTTTTCTTTTGAAATGTGGAACAAGAATCACCTTGTCCTGTTCGAGGAAGGCCCTTTGCTTAAGTTTCTCCTTTTTCTTTCCGTCGACCCTGCGGCGGGCTAAGAACCTGTCTTCTCGGTCCTGTGATTCCCCTTGACTGCTATAGTTAACTAAATTTTAAAGATATTAGTCTAGAATGTGTTAACGAGTCATTATGCTGTGGATCAATTTTAGATTTTCGCACAAATTTCATGGACTAATTTTAAGACTACCCTGGGGTAGTCCTTGAAGACACTGGGAACAGCGTTGGCCTTCAAGGTGATAGCTCTTCCTTTTAGCTCCGTGGGGGTGTTGTCCAATTGTGTTTAACTCTTCCGGGCTGGAAGTGGCGCTCGCACACACCCGCGTAAAACGAAGTTGGGGAAACTTTTCGTACGGGAGATAGCCTGTAAAGGGGATAGTTTATCTACGTTAAGTTTAAAAATCACTTCAAATGTTTTATTTTTTTCATTCTTTTAATTGTTGGCCAAATGGCATTCCTACCTTGATCCATCGGGCACACAGGTCTTTTTTAGCAGGAAGCGCAAACTGACTTTCCCGCAGGATTGTCGCACAAGGCCGCGATGCTCTTCTTTTCCTCGTGCTTTGGGGCGGCATTGGGACTACAACACACTTCCTGCCCATGATGCAACTTGAGGTTTTCGGGATCTGTTTTTGAGGTAGACAAGCCTAAAACTATACAAGTCATTCAATTCTGAATAAAAATAAACTGAGAACATTGAATTTATATTATACGCGTAAAATATGTATATTTTTACAGCATCACTGAATTTGAGTTCAAGAAGTCAAATTTCCACAAACAATGGCTTAAGACTGTACATAATAGTGTTTATGAGGATGCGAAAGCCACCTCTTAAACGTTTTTGGTTTAAAATTCGAATGATTTCATTTTCTAAATTTATCCCATATCATAAAATATGGGTTAGTATTTCTTTTCTTTAAGTGAAATTCTCCTGAATAGTTTTTATTAACAGTCCTTGCAGTGTCACAATTATCTTTCATGTCGATGGGGGTGGGTTGAGAAAATGTAAGGGCTATGGCTTGAGTTGGTGCTCTCGTCCTATATACGCCACTCAAACAATATCAAATCATCAATCATTGGGGGCATACGCTGGGGGCGCGTCAGCCTCGCCCACCCTACGACGCCACTCCCGATGGTCAAAAGTAAAAAA
Source organism: Chionoecetes opilio (assembly GCA_016584305.1). Lineage (NCBI taxonomy): Eukaryota > Metazoa > Arthropoda > Malacostraca > Decapoda > Majidae > Chionoecetes > Chionoecetes opilio. The sequence continues at coordinate 50,297 of JACEEZ010026459.1, forward strand.
AAAAAAAAACAAAAAAAATAAAAAAAAATGCACAAAAAACAACAACACAAAAAAACCAGAAAAAAAAAAAAAAAGAAAGACAAAGGTAAAAAAAGAAAAAATAAAAGAAAAAATAAAACAGACACAAAAAAAAAAAAAAAATAAAAAAAAAGAAACAAATAAAAAAAAAAACAAAAAAAAAAAAAAAAAACATCCGCACGGGGGGGCGCGAGTTCCCATGCAGGCTACCTTCCCAGTACAATCAGCTCTCGACAAGAAACAGTCATTTGCACCAGCCACGAGCCTTTTGGGCGCACCCCTTGGCCTCCTCCACCCGGATTGTCTCTTACAGATACAACCCGATGGAAGGATCGGTTTTCAGGGTAGCGTGCCACATGCCCATAGAGCCGAAGTTGGCGCTGACGTACTATGCAGTTAATAGGCCTCGATTCAGTCTCCCCGGTGCAATCGCTGATTTTGACACGTAATCAATCCCATGCTATACCCCATGATTCTGCGAAGACACTTATTACCAAAGGCATTGATTCGTCCTCTTCAAGTCACTATTTATTGTCCATAGTCTCACACCATAGAGTAATACAGGGATCACAAGCGATTTTGAAGATCCGGATCTTTTGTTCCTCCTGCACAGGGTACCGCGACAACGGGCCAAATACTCCGCGGCTGAGCGAGTTCCATAACACCGTGGGCTATGCCAATCCGCCGTAAGACTTCTTTGACCTTACGCCGCCGTCATTATGGACTCGCCGTCTACCACGGTATTGTAAAACTTTCCAAGATCTCAATGTCCCTTCGACACACGCAATGAAACAGACGGTACTGCTTCTCTAGTAAGTTTCCAACACCTGGCCTTTCCTGAGCCAGGGACCTCAATCCAAAGGCCTTTGCCTCCTCGTGCATCGCCTCGAGACCCTCACCGAGTACTCCAGCGAACTCAGCACAAGAAAGATTACTGCATCTTGCGGCAAAAACAAGATCAGTGATCTTAAATGTTGCCTACGGATGCTCCACAATCACTTTGAGATCTAAACAACCCTTGTCGCAATACCCAGTCCATACAAGCCGTGTGAAAAGTTATGGGGCAAAGGACCCACCCTCGCCTCACTATCTGTATTCACAGGCAAGAACAGCCGATAACACTGCCCCGACACTCAACAGCACTCTCAGTCCAGAATACAGACCAGTTATCAAACCAATAGTCCTTGCAGGATCCCTCGAGGTCGCAGAAGATCCAGAGTGACTCACGATGCACTGAGTCAAACGCCTTCTTGAGATCAACAACATAGGCTGCAAGCATCCCCTGTCGAAAACTCATGTCGGGTTCCACCATGACACGAAGCGCTAGGATACGGTCCGTTGTTTGACATTACCAGGCGTGAACCCATACTGCTGAGGTCTCTGATGCTTCACTCAGATGGCTGCGAATCGTGTCAGCAATTCGATTGGGCAAGCCACCTTGCCTGGTACTCTGAGCAGTGTAATACCGCGGTAATTGTTGGCAGTCCTGACGGTCACCTTTCCCTTTCCAGAATAGGAACGACCAGCCGCCCCTTTTCCATTCAGAGGAATGGTAACCTGATTGCCACACACGGCAGTCAGGACAGCATGCAACCCCGTGGATGCATGGCCTCACCCCCAGCTTTGAGGAGCTCACGCACTGATATTACAAAAACACCGCTGCCTTTCCACCCCTCCAACTTTGCTAACAGCCTCTACTGACTTCGTCAAGAGAGGGTGCGCTTTCGTGTCAATGGGATGATCGCATCCCTGCCTTTAACCCAAGTGGTGTGGAAGCCTGCTTCGTTGGAGGTCCACCGTGAAACCTGCCCAAAGTACTCACCCAACGAGCCATCTGCCCATCCAGGTCGACCGACGGCGCCCTCTGCTGTTCGAATAGCCTCGCCCGAGAAGGAGACTTGGAACGGATCTTCTTCAGGGCTCGGTAAGGCGGGTCGTAGTCATTAGCGTTCAAATGAACCCTCACCTCCTCAGCGAGACTCCTGACATACCTCGCCTTGTCTTCCTCAGGAGGGTTCTGTCCGGCGTGGACAGAGCCCTGTGCTGTCTCCGGTTCCAGCCAGCACTGGGCAGCGCGACTCTCCTCGATTTTCTCCAGCGTCTTCCGTCGATGAACAACCACGGCCTTGACCTCGGGCGCTCCCTCAATACACGTCCTTGGCAGCCGTAGAGTTTCACATTTGAAGGTCTCCCACGTTCTACTACAGGTCCCCGAGAGCACCGAGCACATCAAACCGATTTGGAGACTGCCACCGCATACTCTGAGCCACATGTCAAGTCCTTCAGTTTTCTCAAGATGAAACACAGTATGTTATCTCTTGAGATTCTTCTCTGGACTTGCATGAAGCTTAAGTGTAGCAACAACAAGTCTGTGATCTGTTCCATAGGAACTCAGCACTCCGGTAAACTCTCTCACCAGCCATCATTGGGTGTTAGCAAGGCATTAACCCCCTTATTCCACTCTCTGCCAGTCATCCTAGGGTATTAGCAAGGCATCACACCTTATTCCCTCTCCTGCACAGACGTCTTAGGTATTAGCAAGGCATTGGCACCACCCTTATTCCCCTCTATGCACAGCCATCATAGGGTGTTTAATCGAGGCATTATCACCCTTATTCCCTCTCTGCACAGCCATCATAGGGGGTTAGCAAATTATTAACACCCTTATTCCCCCTCTGTCAGCTATCTGGGATTACAAAACAATAAAACCCTTATTCCCTCTCCACAGGCATAAGGGGATTTGCAAGGCATTTAAAACCCCTTTTTCTCTCCTGACAGCTATCATGGGTATTAGCAAGGCATAAAACCCTTTTTCCCTCTCTGTACAGCATCATAGGGGTTTAGCAAGGGATTATCACCCCTTTTCTCTTCCACACAGGGATTATAGGGGATTACAAGGGATTAACACCCCTTTCCCTCTCCTTTACAGCTATCTAGGGGATTAGCAAGGCAAATTTAAACCCTTTTTCCCCCTCGCACAGCCATCAAAGGGGTTTTGCAAGGGATTAAACCCTTATTTTCCCTCTCTGCTTGCTACATAGGGTTTAGCAAGGCATTTTTTTTACCCTTTTTCTCTCCTGTACAGGGATCAAGGGGGTAGCAAGGTATTTCACCCTTATCCATCTCAGCTAAAAATAGGGTATTAGGAAGGGATAACACCCTTTTTCCCTCTCTGTAAGCTATCATAGGGTATTAGCAATGCATTACACCCTTATTCTCTCTCACACAGGATTATAGGGTATTTGTAAGGCATTGAACCCTTATTCTGTCCCTGACAGCTACATAGGGTATTAGCAAGGGATTAAACACCCTTTTTCCCCCTCTGTACAGCTATCATAGGGTTTTTAGCAAAACATTATCACCCTTATTTTCCTCTCCACAGCATCTAGGGAATTAGCAATGCTTAACACCCTTATTCTCTTCACACAGGCATTTAGGGATTAGCAAGGCATTAACACCCTTATTCTCTCTCTGCAGATATCTAGGTATTTCCAAAGGGATTACACCCCATTCCCTCTCTGTACAGCAACAAAAGGGTATTAGCAAGGCATTTCACCCCTATTCCATCCTGTACAGCTATCACGGATGTTGCAAAACATTAACACGATTTTCCCCCTGCACAGCTATCATAAGGTGTTAGCAAGGTATCATCCTTTTTCTCTCGTACAGCTATCAAGAGTGTTAGCAAAGGGTTAAACCTTTTCCCTCCCACATTATTGGGTATTTGCAAGGAAAAAAACACCTTATTCCCTCTCTGTACACTATCATAGGGGTTAGCAAGGCTTTTCCCCTTATTCCCTCCTGCCGTATTATGGGTATTGCAAGGAATTTAACCTTTTTCCCCCCTCTGTACACTATTTTTT
>JACEEZ010026460.1:23436-68436 GCA_016584305.1 Chionoecetes opilio
GGGGGGCCCAATAAAGCTAATAATTGTTCTATAGATATCTCTCAAGATATAAGTTGTCCCACAAAGTTTTACATGACGTGTTTAAGTGAATTGTAAGTTCATGCATATTTCTTCAGTCTCATAATGACCTTTATTTAATGTGTTTTACTGTGTTTTATGTGATAATCTTATAGAACAAGCATTTCCGAAGATAACGGTATATCATTTATACATGTATAACATGATATACTGCGGGGTCATGCCTTGAGAACTTCCCCGGGTCTTGGGTGAACGAAGAGGCCCTGGCGCTAAGATGGCGCCCACAAATCGAGTTCTCACTACTCTATATATTAAGGTACTCTACGGTGAGCCAGTCTCAGGGGTAGGCTAAGACCCTTCGAAAAACATTGCAATTTGGCTATTATTGTAATTTCAGATTATTCACCAGCGTAAACTATATGCGAAATTAACGTAAATTTAAGCAGTGCGGTGGAGGGAGTCATGTGTGGGTGTGTATAAGTACGTGTGCTCATCTGCCTCTCACTTCCCAGCATGGCACATTCACCTTTTAGGCATTAAATCAATCAATCTCACTTCCCAGCAGTGACGTATACATAAAAGGTGGAGTCGGCACGACCTCGTTTTGCCATTGAATATCAAATTAGTGCAAAATATCCCTCCTGAAGCCTCAAAATGCCCCTCCAAATGCTTGATTTTCAAACAATTTCCTGACCCCCTCCTCAGACCCCTCAGCTGTAGTGTCGCTTTGCTCGCCCAACCCCGTCTTAATGAAAACAATCTTGGATTCACCTCTTTGCTCCCCCATTTCCGAGGACCTATATATGCCACTGCTTCTGAGTCCTTCCTTCCTTCTTATTTAAGTTATTATCCAAATAAACACTTGAATTATGAGGCAATTTTTCTCTAATTTTCACATCAATTAAATCAAAATGTATTCTTATTATTCAAATATTTCTTGAATTTTTAAACAATTTATAAACAATTTTTGTATTGATCTTTCTTATTCTTCCCATATTTAAGGGGTTCGGCCAGTGTGCGGAGGTTTTTGTTAGGGTTCGGTGCCTCTGAAAAGGTTAAGAACGACTGAATTCTAGTACATACCTAAAAAAAAAGAAAAATATTACGACAGAAACGGTTAGTAGATTTCATTCAAAACACATAAGAACACACCAGAAGAAGAAAAAAATTCGTCCACCAAAGTGAGTTCGGTGTTCATCTGGAATAATACCGATTAGTGCTCCGGATTACTGTATATTGAGGGTGAGGTGGCGTTAGTAAGGGAAGGGACACTGAGGAAATGGCGTGCCTTTGGGTCCTGTGTCTTTTCTACCCAGGCATGTCCCGCCACATACGTACTACCGTAGATAACAGTATAGTCGCCAGCTGCAATAATGTCGCCAGCCGCCATATATTACGAATTATAGCATCACTACTGATTTTTATGTGCCACTGAAGATGATACACAGTAGGTTATATCATGACTGTAAAATCAACCCCGTTTCAGCGTTGTTTTATGCCTTGTATCTGCAAATATATACGGTTTCAAGTTTCGCTACTTGTTTTTTTTTCGGGCGACGACGACGGCGAGAGGACACTCAGAACATAAACACTAATTGGCGACCTTATTGTTGTTCGTCACTCTGGTGATATTTTTGTAACTTGTTCATTTATAGCCATAATATGACACAGATGAAGACACAAAATGACACAGACTCCAGATAGCCCCTTCATACTTTCCTGAAATCATGGATGTAAAATATAAGTATTAACGCCACCAGACATCTGTACATCGAAAAAACGTTGTCCTGGCGACTTTAGTGTTATCTAGGGTAAGGATCCAATGCTCCTATGTTTTTCCCACATATGTCCCTCTATGCACTCTTATTTCTTATGTGTGACGCTAGTATGCGAGAGTCCCACCTTTCTCCCGCAATAGATATATCTTTGTAATCTTGTTCTCGTCACCCCGATATGGCTCAAGTGTACGCTCAAGATATACGCTCAAGATATACGCTCAATAATGTCAGTCCAACAGATGGTCTCAGGAAGACATCGTGACAAACACTGAAATAGCTTACCATGCCGAACACGAATTTAAAATCTGTTTTTTTTCTACCATTCTAAACATTTTCACGGTACTTGGAACACTCGCCGATCGGAATTCTCGCCGCCATCGGCGAGTGTTCCTATTCTCGGCTCCAGTTCTTGATCTTGATAGTACAGTACCCAATATACATATTTAACCAGCTTTTTCCTGTGTATCAAGGATTCAATACCAGCAATAGCTTGATCAGTTAGGTTAGGTAACCAATGTCCAGGTTCGGTTAGTGAGCTAGCGGGGTGGTCTGGAAGTCAGGTTATTTAACCATTGTCCATGTATTGTATTGAACTGCAGTTGTAGTGTTTTGGGAACCAGCGAAAAATGTGTGTCCAATAATGAAATAATTAATAGCGGAACTGGCTCCGAAAATGTCCGTGTCTTGAGTGTTCCACTGTCGGCGAGAGGTCTCAGTTGGTGTTTCGGCGAGAATTCCGAACGGTGAAAGCTCCATAATCCTATTCCAACTATTCAATGTTCTCCGACAACGATGTAGTCTTCAGGACTGATCATGCCGGCGCTCAAGCAACATACGCGCGAGCCCATTCAACCTCTCCTCCCCAATACGGTTCCAGAGCAAAGTTTGCTGGCGTCTGACAGCAAGAAAGTTTTTTTTCCCCATAATGCAGTATACGTAGTGACAGGTTGAGTGCATATTATGATCTGCAGAAGCCGATGGATGGTGGGGAAGGAGCTTTTGTCGCATTGGTTGAGAGAGGTGACAGCGTCAGTGTTTTTTTTTTATTGGCTATAGGATTCCACAGCTCATATCACCACACGGCCAACTCACCCAGTGCTTGATCGATGGTCGTAGTAGGAGCCAGAAGAGGCTCATACAGCTGAACACTGGTTTTGAGTGATCGGCACACAGCTTTATAATGTGACTATATCATCAGTCCAGGAATGAGTACTGAGGCGCTTGCTGTACGAGCTGTCTGTTCGGAGAACCGACTGCTCAAGGTGATCAGAATGGAATAAAAAAGTATTGAATACTGAAGCACAGTAATACTCTTCGGGTGCCTCCGAGGGCAAATTATAACAATTCTTCTGCATGGAACTTGTGCGACGTTTTTGGTTGACATCACAGTATTTCTCTGATCGGACTCTGCATTTTGTCTTAATGTTTCTAGTGTAAGAGTTTTTTATATATATTTTTTTTATATTGGAGCCTATAGCGCCTGTAGGCTTATGGAGAGTCTTGATGTTGGTCGATCTCGCCCGTTAGTGGCGCAGGCTGGATTTTTATAGTGACACCTGTGGTCTTAGGTGAAGATCCCGTTTTCTATGATGTTCGGATCTTCAGTCAGGATCATGCAGCCCCTAGAGTTTCTCCGTCACACTCGCAATCGAAGACCAGGTAATTACTGCATGCGGGTTTCTTTCAGCCACTCTACGATGGATTTGACAGTTGCTCCTTGGTGGGACTTGAACTCGGGACCTTCTTCTCCCCTACCAGTCTTTTAAAAGAGTTGCCCTAGGCAGGATTCGAACACGGAACAATTGAGTTCACTCCAAGACGCTAACCACTCGGCCACCGCCTCCCCCATTTGAATAGCTGATTTGACTAAACTCGGTGCCACAATTAGATTTAGGTTCGGTTCCTGCAGTTTTACTATGAGTGGAGTTAGTACTGCAATAACAACATCGAATGCAACGCCACGATTGAGCCTGGGTCTTCCAACACAAGCAGGAAGGAACGAGCAGTGGAAGCAATGTTAAAAATTACAGACCATCGGCTGATGTGGTCCACAGTCTTCATGGCATCCAGAAGATCAATGAACGTGCTGATTGCTTCATGGCACTGAACCCATTGAGTCGCGCACAACTGTTTCAAGAATGCGGCAGGTTTATCTAGGTAGCAATGCCTCACCAGTTCTTGGAACGCTGCTTTTCTCTTCGGTAGACATGGGGCGATTACTGTTGTAATGTAATTGAATACAATTCCGATTGCATGGTAATTTTAAGATTACGATTGCGTTTGCGATTACAAAAAAACCCAAATGTAATCAATTACGATTACGATTACAGGATGTGTAATCATGATTACTGGAAGATGAAAATGCATTTAGCTTCTCAAAATTAAATTTATTCTTTATGTCAGCTTTCAAAAAACTTTTTAAATGTTTTTTTGTTATATATATATATATATACCCCAGGGAGGTGGGGCTCATTAGCCATGGTAGGCAATCCACCTATCAATCAATCATTGGGGGTATACGCTGGGAGAGCGCGTCGCCTCGCCCACCCTACGACGCCACTCCCGGGGGTCACCTGGCGCGAGTGCCCATGCAGGCTCCCTTCCTATACCAAGCAACTCTCAACAGGAAGCATCAACTTGCCCCAGCCATGAGTCTTGTGGTGGCCCCCTTTTCCTCCTCCACGCCGGATTGTTTCTTACAGATACAACCCGATGGGAAGGATCGGTTTCAGGGTAGCGTGACACATGCTCATATAGCCAAATTTGGCGCTGACGGACTATGCAGGTAACTATTTAGTCTCATGGTGTAATCGCTGATATGACACATAACTGGTTAACAAAATCGAACTTTTTTTTCACATCACAGACATAAATAAGCTTTTCTGAACGTATTTTTGATGCCGATTCCAAATCTGGTTACAGTTTTTTTCTAGCAAGTATAGTTTTTGAATTATTTTTATTTTTATTTTATGAAAATCTTCGTAATTTTATGAAAATCTACGGGTGTAATAAATTACATTTCATGCAAATCATTTACTTGTAAGAATTAAAATATACATCATACACTAAATTAATACAACGCAATGAATTGTAAGCAACAAATTTACATCATCAAAGGTCATTGAACATACTTGTAAAGTAAGAATATACACAGAACAAGATCTTAAAAGCGTTGAGAGTACGCTTTTCTTTTAAATATTTGGTCTGGATTTTCACGATACAACATCCAACAATGGTCAGCCATCATGCTTTCGTTCCAAAATCCTTGGTAGCGAACTTCCATAGTCTGAATGTCTTGGTGAAAGCGTTCCCCTTGCTCGTCACTCACTGCACCAAGGTTTTCGGGAAAGAAATCTTCTAAATGGGAATGCAGGAAGTGCATTTTTAAAGACATTCGACACTCCATTTCTTTATAAGCATCGAGGAGTTTCTCAACTCCATCCTTATATGCATGAGACTTGTTATTCCCCAGAAAGTTTGCGCATATCCATTTGAAAGCCAGCCAAGCTTTCAATTCCTATGGACTGAGGGCCCGTTGAAATTCCATATCCATTAAAACCTCCCTGATTTGTGGCCCAACAAAAATTCCCCCCTTCAATTTTGCTGCACTAACTTTCGGAAATTTCTTAGAAAGGTATTGGAACCCTTGTGAGTTGACTTTACCCATTGCTTTAACAAAATTCTTCATTAAACCAAGTTTAATGTGGAGAGGTGGTAGGAAGATCTTTTGGGGATCAACTAAAGGGACAGACTGGACACTGCTTGTTCCTGGGACATATGTGGACCTTTGTGGCCAGTCACGTTTGTTGTAGTGTTCCGTTGTGGCACGACTGTCCCACAGGCAAAGGAAACAACAATATTTTGTAAATCCTGCTTGCATACCCATTAACATACCTATAACTTGAAGATCTCCGCAAAGGTTCCATTGATTGTCGTATTGGATTGCTTTAAGTAGTATATCCATATTGTCATATGTCTCTTTTAGATGGACAGAATGGGCAATAGGGATGGATGGCTTTACATTTCCATTATGCAAAAGAACGGCTTTCAGTCTTCTCTGCGATGAATCAATGAAGAGACGCCAGTCAGATGCCACATACGTCTGAGACAAGTCTGTGAATAGTCCATGTATATCATGGCAATAACAGAGAGGACCATCTACTGTAAAGAATGTTGCTAAATTAAAGTTCCGCTTTCGGTAGTAACTGACACGAACATTTTTTTCAAGTAAATTGTTCTCCTGTAGTCTTGAGGCTAGAAGCTCTGCTTTCTCTTTAGACAGTGACAAGTCTCTAACAAGATCATTCAAATGTCCTTGGGTGAATAGCTTTGGCTCGAAATTTCTACCTTCCGATGTGTAATCTGGATCTGCAGACGGTCCGGGAACGCCACAATTGCACCTTCATCACCATCCATGTCATCTTCGATAGAATCTACACATCATCTGGGGGAATTGGAATGGGCAATTCTTCACCATGTTGCACTGGTCTACGTGCTGAATCCATGGTTGGATAAACAATCTTGTTTTTGTTCCTTGTAGAAAACCCTATTATGTTTACACTACAAAAATAACAGTCTTCATGATGATCTCTCTACTCCCTCCATATCATGGGTATGGCAAACGGCATTGAAGCTTTCTTTTTGTTCACCCAATCGCGTAATCCGTTTGAACAAGAAGAACAAATTTGATGTGGCGCCCATGGCTTATCTTGGTCACCTAGGTGGCAATCAAAGTATAGCTTGTATATTTTCTTTAGGTCGGTTGTAATAGTTCGTCGTTGTAGTTTAGTTGTGAAATTACCACATACATAACAAAACTTGTCTGGGTGATTCTTACATTCTCGAGGCATGCTGATTGATTTGAGCAAATGATTCGAAACGAATTAACATCAGCACAGCACTTCACACGACAGTAGCCAGAGGCAGAATGTGCACGCTGTTCTCAGAGACGGGAGGTATCAATTGCGCATGTTGCCAGACGTACGATAAGATGCCTGAAATAAATAGAAATAAACAGATAAAATAAATAGATAAATTAATACATAGACCAGAATAGACAAGATAAACCCTATCAAATATTTAAACATTATAACTTTTGCCCATATATTACCCGTAAAACTAAGAAATACATAAGATAAACCCAATAAAATGTTGAAAAAAGTAGTACTTTGCCTATATAAAATGGTTAAATCTGTGTATTTACATATATGCCTTCATAATAAAAACTATACGTGCTAGAGAAAATCCAATTGCAGGTTTGGAATCAGCGTCAAAAATGCTATCCAAACCACACAAAATTATTTCTGAAGAAAAAACTTTGTTGGCCAGTGTAATCATCCCAGCGATACCCCATAATTCTGTGAAGACACTTATTATCAAAGGCATCGATTCGCCTCTTCAAGTCGCTATTTAGTGTCCATGTCTCACAAGCATAGAGTAAGACAGGGATCACAAGCGACTTGAAGATCCTGATCTTTGTCCTCCTGCACAGGTACCGACAACGCCAAATACTCCTGCTGAGCGAGTCCATAACACCGTGGGCTATGCTAATTCACCGTAAGACTTTTTGATGCGACCCGCCATCATTATGGACTGCGCTACCATGGTATGTAAAACTTTCCAAGATTTCAATGTCCTCGCCGCACGCATGAACAGACTGTACTGTTTCATCTAGTAAGCCTCCAAACACATGGACCTTGGTCATGAGCCAGGAGACCTCAAGTCCCAAAGGCTTTGCCACCTCGTGCAGCGCCTCGAGGGCCATCACCAAGACCTCCAGCGACTCTGCAAAGATAACTGCATCATCGGCAAAAACAACATCAGTGATCTTGGTGTTGCCGAGGGATGCTCCAAAATCACTTTGATCTACAACTTTGGCCAATACCCAGTCCATACAAGTGTTAAAAAGGGATGGGGCAAGAACGCACCCTTGTCTCTCCTGTATTCACAGGAAAGAAACTGACGGTGTTATGGACTCGATCATAGACCACTGTATACCTGGACTGTTCACGCGACAATGTTTTGAATTGCGGGGCTGCATAGGGGCCTGCGGGGCGCCCGACAAAGAGATATAGTGGTCTATGGACTATCATATAGACTGGTTTATCAGTATATATGGTATACTGTAATCTTCATAAATGTTTGTTCTATAATATTATCAAATAAAAAACAGTAAAACACGCTAAAGAAATGCCATTACGAGACTATAAAGAAATATGCATGAACTTAATATTCACTTAACTCTTCGCCATTTAAAACTGCGAGTCAACTTTTATCATGAAGGGTATCAATAGAAGCGCAATTTTATTAGCTTTCCATTGATGTATTTCGTTATCTGATCAATTAATTAGAACCATGCATAAATTAGCGTTAAATAAAAAAATAAAATCATCAATCGGGTAATTTTCCCGATTGATGATGTTATTTATTTACTTATATATTTCATTTTTTGATAAATGAAGTTAGTACCATGTGTAAATTAGGCGTTGACTAAATAATAACCTCATCAATCGGGAAAATTACCCGATTGATGATTTTATTTATTTAGTTAACGCTAATTTATGCATGGTTCTAATTCATTTATCAGATAACGAAATATAGCAATGGAAAGCTAATGAAATTGCGCTTCTATTGATACCCTTCATGATAAAAGTTGACTCGCAAAGTTTTAAATGGCGAAGAGTTGAAGTGAATATTAATGGCATTTCTTTAGCGTGTTTTACTGTTTTTTATTTGATAATATTATAGAACAAACATTTACGAAGATTACAGTATATCATATATACTGATAAACCAGTCTATATGATCCGTATATATATATATATATATATATATATATATATATATATATATATATATTATATATATATATATATATATATATATATATATATTATATAATATATATATATCCGAGCGGCCCCCCGACTTCAGTCCTTCGCGACGGCCGATATTCCGTGCGCAGCCCGGGTTACGTGGTCTATGACCGATCAATACGAGTTTTTGATTTTGCGGGGTATTTTTTGTGCAGATCGGACAAAGATCCGGTTTCTTCAAGTCGCTTGAGCCCTGTCTACTCTATGGATGAAAGACAGGACTCTAAATAATACAAAGATTGTTTTATGCCAAAAAAGGTGAAGTGCCAGACATCAGAGGTCAATGGCACTATGCAAAGCTAAAAAAGGGAGGGGTTATAGAAAAATAGCGAAACGGTGAGGAAGGGGAAACAACGGAATTTACAGCAGGATGGTTAGACAGACCCCAGGATGTGGTTTTGTTGGGGAAGGGGTTAAATTTTCAAGGGAGAAAAGGGGGGGGATTCCCGGGAGAATGTCGCAAGACAGGGAAGTGGGAAAGGGGGACAAATAAGGGAAGGAACTGGAAAGGCAGGAATAAGGGGGGGGCAGGATATTAGGACATGTTGGACATGAGAGGAGCTTACAGGGTGTGCAGAGGGTTTTAGAGGAGGTGAATGAGTGGGGTTTATTTTTTGGTCTATGCGAAAGAGGAGGCAGTCCCCAAAGCTTTTAAAATTCTGACTTGAAGAGGCGGAACGATGCCCTTTGGGAATTTGTGTTTAAAAAATGAGTATCGTGGGATGACTCCGTGTAAACCAGCGATTTTCACCGTGAGATTTAATCGAGGCCTATTACCTGCTAGTCTGTTTGCGCCAACTTAGGTAATGGGCATGTAAACCCCTACCCGAAAAACCCAACCTTCCTGGGTTGTATGTGGGAAGGACAATCCGGCGTGGAGGAGGCCCCAAGGTCGGGGGGGGCCAAGTTGAGTTTACACAGTGGTGACCCCTGGGAGTGGATCGTAGGTTGGGCGAGGCGACGATCCCTTTTCGTATGCCCCCCCAAAAATTGATTGATTGATAACATAAAAACATAAGAAAATAAGGGAAACTACAAGAGGCCGCGAGGCCCCCACGGGTAGTTGTCACCTAACCTACCACATCCCCCTTTCATCCCCCTCCAGAACCTATCCCGCTCCTCTTTTAAAATTCCCTAATGACTCCCCCAACTACCGTTACTGGACCATTCCATTTGTTTACAACCCTATTTTGAACAGTTTTTTTCCCTATTTCCTTTCAAAACTACGCTTTTTCCAGTTGAATCCCTTACTTCTGTTTACCCTGGTTTAAAAACCATAAGAAAAATTTTTCCCACCCCTTCTTTATTAAAACCTTTATCCCCTTAAAAACTTCTATCAGATCGCCCCTTTTCTCTGCGTCTCTCGAGGAGTGTAATTTTAATAACTTCAATCTCCCCTTTTTAACTAAAGTTACGCATCCCTTGTATAAATTTTTGGTCACCTTTTCGCATTTTTAAAAACACGTACCCCCGTATATGGGACCAAAACTGAACCCCATAGTTAGGGAGGCCGACAAGCCCGTAAAGCTTTAGAATAATTTCCCACTTCTACGGGATGTCAATTTTCGCGGATTCGCGGATTCCCAGTATTTTTTTGCCAGGGGTAATTTCTGTGAATTGTAGATTTGGGTTAAGAATTTAAGGGGGGGAGGGGTTTTACATAGTTTACTAGCCCACAGCCCCCAACCGACCCTGGCATGATCCAGCACAGACCATAAAAATTTTTTTTGGGTGCCTAGCGGGATGTAATACTAGGCGCCCCGATATCTCCGACTCCCCTGCTACAAGTTTCCCCAAGGGGCAGTATTTGGGGGTGGAAAAAAAAGCACCCACAGCCCGTAGTTGGGGGGGGATTACAGCAGCCACAGCCAGTAGTTGGGGGTGGATACAGCAGCCCGCCAGGTGAGATAGCCTGGTGATCCAGGGGTTGGTATCGATTGGGACAGCCCCACTGTGTCAAATTTGCAGGTCCAGGCCTGGAGAGTTCAATGAGGGATGCCCCAGAGGAGGCAAACCAGATTGGCCCGAGGGTGCCAATATCAATGATCAATAGGGTATAAATCACTGTAGCACGTGCGGCACGTTTTTGGGAAAAAATTATGAAACATTTTCATCACCGTGAGCTCTGTCCATATAACCCAAGGACCTCTCAGAAGCTCCCAGAGCATGAAATTTTCAAAAAAACTTGGGGGGGGCCTTACACGCCCCCCAAACTCCAGCGGTAGGTTCCCCCATACGCTCGGTCAGGCCTCGCTGCCTCGGATGAGTTGTTCCCCTATTTTTTTATTTTTGAGTTTTTTTTTCTTTTTTTGTTGAACCTGCTTCACTTTTAAAATTCTGAATGAATCCTAATACTCTATTTGCTCTATTTTGGCCTCAATACATTGGGCCCCTACCCCAAAGTTTAAGGCGGTAGAGGGGAAAAGAACAGCGAGTAGCGACGAGCGGCATACCTTTTCCCTTGTTATTAGAGTCGGCGTGGAGGTTGGGAGATATCCCCCGCCTGCGGAAATTAGTGGCAACAGGCTGCTTCAAACTGCGTACCGCCAACACTAAAAATGTATAATGCGAATTTGCCCTTATACTCATCAAAAAACAACAGAAACGTTGCGATCGGCATGAAGTTGATGAAATATTATTTAATAAATTTAAAATTTAACAGTAGAGGCGTGTAACGTAAGTTTCTTACCGCTCAAGTGAACATATGCGGGAAGAGAACCCTCCCGGCGGGGTTCTGGGCAGCGGGCCTTCATGATGGCGACGGCTCAAGCCATACCCCCCCCTATATCCTGAACCTCCTTTATTATTATCACTAAAATCACGTATTTCCCCATATGAATACCTAATAATCCCTTTTAATTATCTTAAATACATATTGGGCAAGAATTTTTAACATATCTCTTAATCCCCCGAAATTTGGAATGTAATAAAAATTTATCGAAGGTTGCGGCGAAGACACGGGGAACCCGTGTCTTTAACCTTGACCCCCACCGCGTCCCTGCTCTTCGTTCCCAAAAATTACAGGGTTTTTTATACGTTTTTATGGTAAGCGAAGGTCTGCGTTTTGTCGTTTACCCCCTACCTCATGACTCGGTGGGCCCTTGTTTCCCAGGTCGGAGGTTGGCTCACCCTCACCCCAAGATCTTTTTCACCCCTGATCTTTTTGCGATAATTGCTTAGGGGTATTATTTCCAGAGGTTTTTTTTTCCAACATTCAAAAAACGGGCATTTTTCAATATTAAATTCCCTCTACCATCGACTGCCACCGTTAAGTTATCTAAGTCTCCCCGCAAATGTTTTCATCAGACTGTGATCAATAATCCTACCACTAGTATCACAGAAACTTGCTGATATCACTGCTAAACCCACTATCCAAGTGTTGATGTAAAAAAAAATAGTAATGGACCCCAAAACCCCGACCCTTTTGGGAAACTCCACTTGTCACCAGTCCCCACAGATTTTGAACCATTAATGAACCCTTTTTGCCTATTACTTAGCCAAACTCGACCAAGAAAAACCTTCCATCTATCCATGAGCCCAACCTTATTTTAAGAGTCGCTCGGGGGACTTTGTAAATGCCTTACTAAAGTCCAGAAAAATTATATAAATCTTATCATTATCGCCGTCTAAAAAATTCCATAAAAACTCAATAAATTGGGAACAGACCTCCCCTTGTGAATCCATGTTGTGAATCTTTGATCAAACTAGTTTACTAAAAACTCTAATGTTTTTTGCAATAACAGTTTCCCAAAAATTTTACCCACCACTGATGTTAGATTACGGGTCGATATTTTGACTTTAGCCCTCTTTTCCCCCTTTTTAAATATGGGTACAAATTTTTTTCCTCCAAATAAGGCACATCCCCTACCAAACCCGTTTTCCAAAAAATGGCAAAGACTCACTAACAACTCCTTACCCTTTAATACCCTGGGTACACTTAACTGGTCCTGGCTTTTTAAAAAATTTCTTTTTAAATTTACCTCTTCCCCCCATTTCCCTTTTTTCAAATTTTGAGTTTTCTCCTCATCGCTTCCTTTGAAATCTGTTCACTATCAGGATCGTTGGTCCCCTCCTCCGTAAAAACATTTAAAGAAATAATCATTTAGACTCTTCACATATCCTCATCCGTATTTAAGATCTCCCCCCTGCCCGCCCTTAACGGCCCAACAAATTTCCCTTGTCTTTGTTTTATATACCTGATAAAACCCCTTTTTGGGCCCCCTTTTTTTCTGCTACTTTAATCTCATAATTGTTTCTTAGCAACCGATTTAAATTTCTTCACTGTCCTCCCCATCACGTTATACTGCCCTTTGTTTCCCAACCTCCCTTGACCTTAAATAAATGTTTTTTTTTATTTCAATGTTGTTTTAAATTGGTGGTCATCCTTTTTTTGGATCACTCTTTTGGCTTTATTTCCCTATAAGGAATATTTTTTTTCCCGTCAATAATTCCTTAAAAGGGGTATACCTCATCAGCCCCGACCTCATTCCATTTTAATCTCTAATTACCTCTCAGCCGACCCCACTTCCCGTCTAACCCCTCTAAATTTTTTCTCAGCCTCACCCACACCCTACCTAACGCGCCCCAATTTCCTCCAGGGGGCCTTCCAATCCTTCTAATTGACCTTTCCCGCTGTCATCCCCCTGTATTATTTTGGGGGAAAAAAAAAATTTCCCCCCCCTCCCCCCCACCCTCTTTTTAATAACCCCCAGGTGTTTCTTAATCCTGCAAATTGGCCTTTTTGAAATTAGGCATTCGAGCTTATTGCCCCTTAATTTTTTCCAACTTCCCCCTTTAAGCTAAATCTGATTTATAAGGTCGCTATAATCTAAATTCCCCCCCCCTCCACATTTTTAACTAAAAAGTCTTATTTTTCAGCAATAGACTAGAATATTATTTCCTCTAGAGGCTCTTGATTGCTTTACTTGGAAATTATCCGGGGTTATATTTAAAAAATTTATTGCGTCGCTGTCACCTATATTAAAACCCAGTCTATATTTCCTAAGATTAAAATCTCCCACCGTGCATAGTCGATTATTCTGCAGGCCTTGATTTTTTCCCATATAGGGGTGAATCCTCTTACATAAATTTGGGGCCTATACATACACCCAAAACCCCTTTTCACAGTTCCCTCCCTAACCTCTACCCTATAGACTCTTGCGTATCTGTTTTTTTAAATTATTAACACAACATGCAAGATCTCTTTTCATAAAGCGCAAAATCCCCACCCCGTCTCCTACTCTGTCTTGTGAAATAAATAACCCCGCTATCTGACTTCCGGATCGAATACCTTCCCGACATATCCAACCAAAGTTTCTGTTTAAGTATTATATCAAAATCCTCTACACTATTTATTCCCCTCAGGGAAAACTTGTTGTTTAAATATCCTACATTTTGTATAGTAAACCTTCAAAACAATCCCCTTTTTTTTGTCAAATTTTCCCTTTATATTTTAACCCCAAAACCCCCTCTTCTCTTTTTACGATACTTAGTTTCCCGCCTTCTGAAACTCCCCTTTGTATCGCAATTTCCCTTATCCGACCCCAGTGTCTACTCCCCGGTTTTCTTTTTAAAAAAGCCCTGCAGTGCACCTACCCCCCTTTAAAGGGTTCAGACAAGACTGAACTCTTTCATCGAAAAGGCACCCCAAACCCTGCGGTAAAGGGGGTTATGCCCGAAAAGAGGTAGTTGCTACAAAGGCCAGAGATAAAATAGAAAATAAGTTGTGCCCATAGCTAAGAGGCGTGGGGGCTGGGTTTGGTGAAGCATCATTGTGGACTGTCAATATAGTCTTGTGATTGCGAGTTTTCTTAGAGTTCGGGGAACCTCAATTAAAGAATGACAAACCCCTGGAAGTTTTGTTTCTCCCCAGCAGGAGTAATTTTAAAGTTTTTTTTTTTTTCCCCCCTTCCCCGCCAAAAAGTGTTTGGAGAACCCCCCGGGTTTTTTCCGGGGCCTAAGAACTTCAAAATTTTGGANAAGGGGCAGAGGGTGAAGGTCACAAGGAAGAAGAGTGAGGCAGAAAAACATTTGTCTTTTCCTCCCTATAAATAAAGGTATTGTTGTAGTTTTTTGCCCATACTCCCCCCTCTCCCCAAAAAAATTTTGGGGGACCTTTGGGGGTGGGTTTTTAAATGGGGTAAAAATGTGCGTTGCAACCACAAGTTATTGAGTTAGGTAGTGGTGTAAAAATTCCTGATCTAAAAAAATTTGATTGGAATTTTTCCAAGCAAAAAATTTGGGGACCTGACGATACTCAAAAACAGAATGAGGGAGTATCGAGCCCACCCTCCCCCTAAGAATAAGGGTAAAAAAAAAAATTGGTTTCCCCGGGGGTGCGGGGGGTCCCATTGGGTTTTAGGTTAGTTTATCGGGGATTATCGCCGTTAGGATGATTATCGGGGGTCGGGGGGGGAGACCCCCTCGCTAGGGGGTTTGGTTTTAAAATTGTTAGGTTAGGTTAGATTAGAGGGGGGCCTTAATCTCGGAGCTTAAAGGGTTTTGGAAAATTTTTCCCCTATTAAGAAAAATTACCCAGTATAGGAATTTTGACCCTATCAACTCCAAAATGCGTTTTTCAAAGCTTTATTTAGTCCCCACCCAAAAAAACCCCTACAGGCCCCCCAAGCGGTTTTGGGGGGAAGGGGGGGTAGGGGCAAACAAGAAATGTACCAAAAAAATCATATTCCAAATATAATGGGGGAAGGGGACGGAAGGAACACCAAGGTAAACCCTTTTAGTAAAGGAGAAGGAGAAAGAAGCAAAGCCAAGGAGGAAGGAGACCCGCAGACAGAGAACGGCAATAGTGTACAATACGGCGTTATTACCTAAAATTTCGTATACGCCCATCGTCGTCACACTCCTCCCGGGTTTGCTCCCTTTTTCCCAAAACTGGTTTACCCGTTTTGGGGTTTTTTTTTCCGTACCCCTTTACATTTCTTTTTGGGATACAACATGTTATTTATAGGTGCCTTGCACTGACGTAAAAACCTTGTGGTGCGACAGACGGTTTAAGCCAAATGCCCCCCGTCGGGGCGAGCGGGGGGACCAACAAACCCCCTTGCGCCGTTTTGCCAGCTTTGGTAATTTTCCCCTACAAATAAATTGTTTTCAGTATAAAAAGTTACGTTGTTTTTTCGGGGAAAGTTTGTTCTATAATATTAAATAAAAAAAAAAAAAACATAAAGAAAGGCCCCTTATGAGACTCAAGAAATATGCAGGGAAAGGCATTTTACTTATACTTTTAAACCAAAATTATAACTTTTTGAAAATGAATTAGAACCCTGAAAATTGGGTTAACTAAAAAAAAATAACATGAAATAGGGAATTTTCCATTGTGAGGTTTATTTTTTTAGTTAACGCAATTTTGCAGGTTCAATTAAATTTTTCAGAAAACAAATAAACAGGAAAGCTAAGGGAAAATTTCCCCTTCTATTTATATTCCATGTAAAAGTTTTTTTGCAAAAAAATTAAAGGGGCTGGCGCTGGTGAATATTAAAGCCCTGCATATTTTGGGGGGTTTATAATGGCCTTTTTTTGGTTTTTTTCGGTTTTTTATTTGAAATATTATAGAACAAACATTCAGAAGATGACGGTATATCTTTTATACTGATAAACATATATTTAGTAGGGGAAAAATTACCATAAGCTGGCAACACGGCGGCAAGGGAATTTGTTGGCCCCAACTCGCTCGACGGGCGGCATTTGCTTGAAGCCGCTTAGATCGTGGACTCAGTGCAAGGCACCTATAGGGAGGAGAGAGGCAAGTGTTTACAATCGTTCCCGCGTAAACTTTTCTACGGGATGTTATTACAACGTATATATGAATTATCCTTTAAAATTTGCTTTATTTCCTTGCTTTATTTCCTAAACCCCCGAGCGGGAGGTCCGAGCGGGGCGGTGGTCAGCCTCGCTGCGTCGGATGAGTGGTTCGCCCTATTATTTATTTCAGATTTTTTTCTTTTGTTGAATCCCTGGATTACATGATACTCCCACTACACTATCTTTTAATCTCTATCTATATTTATAGCCTGACTCCTTATTTCTTCCAGCACGTCCTCAAGGGTGTGGTCAGGACAGAGAGCCTCCTTCTCCCCCCTTATCCATCCACCTTACACTACACAGAGTTGAAGATTACAGATACAAGCAAGATATGAGAACAGTACTAACACCACACCATAAACCATACTCCTAATACTGGCTACCACCTCTACTTCTAGAACTGTGGGACTGAAACTCCTGCACACCTTGCCCCACAAGGAAGGAGAGATACTTATGGAAGGAGGACGAATGTGTTTTCCATCGCAGTCACATATACCGTCTGTCGCCATCACCACTGATTGTTACCTTGGCTGCAACTCTCCTGAGCACAAGAAACCTGAAGGAGGCGGTGAGTGTGAACAGGATTTATTGTACTCTTACATCGTTCTGTTTGGTTTGGTGTGGTAGTACCTGCGAACCACTCCTATCGGCAAATTCTCGTCGCTGCCCGCGAAGGGTTCCAATTTGGTCACAGGCGGCGTGGTAACAATTTTCGCTACAGTTCTAGTTTTCTAGATATTATAGTACCCTCAATATATAGATTCATTTGATCAACTTTTTCTGTTTTGCTGAATTGCAGGGATGTAAATACCAGCAATACCTTAAACAGTCAGGTAGGTTTACTTCTTAACCAAATGTCCAGGCTATATTAGTGAACTAGCAGGGGGTCAGCCCCGGCCTAGTTAGGTCAGGTCGTAACAGTCCAGGTTATTATTAGTGACCTAGCAGGGGGTCAGCCCGGCATAGTTAGGTAGAGTTACGTAACCAAAGTTCCAGGTATATTAGTGACCTAGCAGGGGGGGTCAGCCCCGGCTAGTAGGTCAGGCTAGGTAACCAATATCCAGGTATTGTATAACACTGCCAGTTCACAGTTTCTTGGGACAGCAAAAAATGGGGAGTCAATAATGAATACCCATATTCTTCCTTTTCATCTAGTACTAAGAACATATGAAAATCCCAGTTAATGTCCTAAGATTAAGATAACATCGTAAATCGAATTATATTCTACTAGTGATGGATCGATGTGGGCGGTTTTCACAACCACAGTTGCGGTTCTTTCGTGTTAGCGGTTGTCAATTTTCTACAACGTGGTTGCGGTTGCGGTTACAGACTTATGACAAACCGTGGTTAAGGGTATTCAGACTTATGACAACCGTTGGTTACGGTTATCAGACTTAGACAACCGTGGTTACGGTATCAGACTTATGACAACTCGTGGTTACGGTTATCAGATCTCGTATGACAACCGTGGTACGCGTTATCAGATTATTGATAACCGTGGTACGGTTATCAGACTTATGATAAACCCGTGGTTACGGTTTTATCAGACTTATGATAACCGTGGTTACGGTTATCAGACTTATTGATAACAAGTGGTTACGGTATCAGATTATGATAACCTGGGTTACGGTATCAGACTTATGATAACCGTGGTTTATCATGACTTATGATAACCGTTGGTTATCAGGGACTTATGATAACATGTGGTTTATCAGACTATGATAACCGTGGTTTATCAGACATGATTTAACCAGTGGGTTATCGACTTATGATAACCATGGTTTATCAGACTTATGATAACCGTGGTTTATCAGACTTATGATAACCGTGGTTTATCAGACTGATGATAACCGTGGTTGCGGTTACGGTTATCAGACTTATGATAACCGCGGTTACGGTTATCAGACTTATGATAACCGTGGTTGCGGTTACGGTTATCAGACTTATGATAACACCAATTTTGGTTATCAGACTTATGATAACACCAATTTTATCATTGTAGTATAATTATATCATATGAGACACAAATGAGTGGCGCGGGCAAATCCACTGTGCACTTGTAGATAGCAATTGCATGTGGCTGTTTTCACCGACATATTTTGTCTCAATTTATAATATATTTTGTTGTACTGTATACAAAAAGCCACACTTACATAACTAAAGTTGAAGTGCATGTTACTTTTGTTTATAAAAATCCAAAGTGATATTAACCAAAGTTTAATATGCATCATAATTATTTATCAAACAAAAAATTTATTTCTCGTTTATCCGCCGATGTAATTATTACTACAACAAAAATTCCATTGAATTCGATTGACTTCCCATTGAGAAGTCCAGTAGCAAGCATGACTATGAAAAATTAGGGCCGAAACAGTAGATATAGCAAATCAGACCAATATTTTGTGAGCTGACTCTCATCACAAACAGAATGATGACCTTTCATATGCTAGCTAGGAGGTTACTACCGAGACAAATTAATTAACATTGGTGGTCTGGGGTGGGTGGGGGGGGTAACCTTGCAGGACGGTAAAAGACCGGCCACCGATTCCCCAGCCAATAGGACCACGAATGGGACCAGGACCAGTTGGATGTGTTTCGTGCGCATCAGTGCAGCTAGACCGGTCTAGACTGGGCCGGCAAACGTTTGCGAAAAGCGCTTATAGACATAGGGCCTGTTGATGTGAAAACGTCCATCACAGAAATAGAAAACATGAAAACAAAAATGGTTTATTTTTTGGCCAAGGGCATAACAAAAAAAGAGGTAAACACAAAGCCGCTTAGTTGCCAGTCCTATAAAAAACTGATATTAGGATAATAAAAAAGGGGGTGGGACAAATTAGTTCGGGAGGTGTTATTGTTACTTTCTATTGAAAAGCAATTTAAGTCGTAGGAAGGTGGAAAATAGAAACAGGAAGAGAGTTCCAGAGTTTACCAGTGAAAGGGATTTGAAAGAGTAAAGATACTGATAACTCTTGCATCAGGAAGAGGACAGAATAGGGATGGAGAATGAGTAGAAAGTCTATGCAGCGAGGCCGCGGGATGAGGGGGAAGCATGCAATAGCAAGCTCAGAAGATCTGCTGAAGAAGGAAAATAACGGGATAAGATCGCAAGGAGAAGCAAACATGCGGCGTTGATTTAAAGAGTGAAGACAGTTCAGCAGCGTCGAGGAGTTGATGAGACGAAAAGCTTTTGACTCAACCCTGTAAGTGACAGCTGTATGAGTGGATCTCCCCCAAAACATGTGAGACATAATGCCCTACATGGGCGGATAAGGCCCATGCTAGATAGCAAGCAAAAAGGGAGGGAGAAAAAAAAGGACGCAACGCACATGACACCAAACTTTTAGAACTGTTTTAGCAAGAGATGAGATGTGAGATTTCCAGTTCAGATTTTAAGTAAAGGATAGTCCAAGAATGTTCATTGGAGGAAGGAGGAGACAGTGAGTGTCATTGAAGAAGAGGGGATAGTATCTGTTAGGTTTTGTCGAGAGATAGTGAAGAAATGGGCTTTTAGGCAGAACAAACAAGGTTGCTTTGTCCCCAATCAGAAATATAGAAAAGATCAGAGTTAGGCGCTCGTTGGCACGAGTGGCAAATTCATTGTATTTCATGTTATATCATTTTTATTCACTTTTTCTATCGCTATTTAGTATAAATATTACTAAATAATATCCTGTGTGCGGTGATTCATGTAGAACATCAAATTATTATAAAAAAAATAGTTTTAATCAAACTAAAATTTGATCTAAATCAATATTTTTTCTTCAAAAAGAACAAAATCTACCAACCCTGCTATTATTATGAAAGGAATAAGTGAAATTAATTAAAAACCATATTATGCACAAACGTTTGTTACCATAAATGTATTGGCTAGGAATAAATTACTATGGAAGTAACTTTTTCCCCGGGTCCTCGGCCAGAGTCGCTTTGTTATGTTTTACACTTGATCACTGACGTCAGTACATATTATCTATACTAGGCTTCGCACGCGCATCCGCACTTATGAACTGCTGTCGCGGTTCTGAAGACTTCTAGAAATCGGTTTGCGGTACGTGACTAATATGTGTGATGTAGTGCAGTAGCTGTATTTGATCCAACACTTATATCTACGTACCGACAAGCCTGTTTTTTCGCCCATAGGAACTGGAATCCTCTCTATAAGTTGGAGCGGACAATATGCCAAGACCATTGTCAATTCTCTCCCTCCTAACCTCCACCATATAGACTCACTATCATCGTTTTTTATAACATTGTTGGCAAAAGACTGCAATGTATCTCTTGTCATAAGTGCCAATCCTCCAACCTCGCCTGCTACCCTGCCCTTGTAAAAATAACTTTACCCCTTCTATCTCAACCTCTGGATTGAATACTTTGCCGACATATCTACACAGATTTCTGTTAATGCTACTATATCAAAATCTTCTACACTAGTTATTCCTAGTAATCTATATTTGTATAAAATACTCCAACAGTTTGTATAGTAAGCCTTTAAGCTACTCTTCTTCATATTTGTCAATTTTCCCAATAGCTGTAACTATCCCCTTCCTCTCTCTTCTTACAACTCCCTTTAAATCCCTGCCTTCTAAAACTATTTCTAGTCAATGGTTTCCCTTCCTCTGACCCAGTCTCTATTCATCCACTGATACAGGTGGAACTGGCGCCAAAAAAAAATTTTCCACGTCAGCGAGTGTCCACTCCAAGAGTTCCCCAGATTGTGTTTCGCGAGAATTACCTTTTCTTAAACATCGGGGACGTTCATATACCTTCTGTGTTGTATATGAAAAAAAAAAAACTGGAGCAAAGTCTATATGAAGAATACAATAAAGAGATAATAAATGAATGCGAATTGTTATAAGTGGGTTGTTGAATTTGGTGATCTGCTCTTAACAACATAACATTATTCACTTATGATGATGGAACAAAAAAAGAGAGAGGATAGCAATGCATCACTTACCTATTGTGATATCTTCAGAGGAAAAACAAACATTGCAAAAACAAATGACCTCCCTCAAATGACATTCGTAACTTTACTATGGGAGTACAATTTGCAAACTTTTGAATTTGCCGTTGCCACGGTTTAGGGATTCTCTGTACCGAATCTCTCGTCCCCATCGGCGAGAGTTCTAAGTTTTCACAATCATGAGTGTGTCCTATTTTCTATGACATATATATTACTGTCAGAGAGAGCCGGTTTGTGTGAGACGAGAATCTTTAGTAGGACGAGAGTACAAGACCATTCCATAATTCTGTAGCACAAACATGGGTTACTGGATTAGGTTTTATAACCCTGCCATATCTCGCTACTACCTTATGAAGGACTAATCTTTTGTCATATACGTTTTCTCATAAACCTCAAAACCCTCTGGCAAGCTGTACTTGGGCAAAATCACAGGACAAAAAGTTCTAATAAGAATAATAAGGCAACTCCGCCGTCGCCATCTGCCGACAAACATGCCCCCCGTCCAGACTGCGGGACGGCGCCTATCCCAGCCCTCCCGTACCGACAGGCCAGGCAAGGTTAGGTTAAGTAATCGTTCCAACCCATTTTTTTTGCCGAATTATGTTGAATGTACATTCAAAACACCTAATCACCAAAATAATTATATTCACAGGACTTATTTCCGTAAAAGACACAGGACTTTATTGTAAAAAGCGCGCGAAAAAAAACTTCCCTCACAAACAGGGCTACGACTGTTATTGATGGACGTCAGAACAGGGACGCCCGCAGACCTCTGTTGACACCTTTCGGCACATGTCTATTGATGAGCGATTGTACTTCGGTGCCAGACAGTGAAATCTGCCGTGGACAGATCTAGCGTACGTGCTCAAATCTGACACCGAAAGAAATGACGGGTACGCGTAATATAACTATGAGGGAAAAACGAACCCTCAGATTCGTTATGGGATCCTATATGTTTACGAGCCCGAGTACAGGCTGGATGAACAGGTGTTAGCAGAGCTGAGGTTCAGCAGTAGGACCTGGCACTTCTCCAAAAACATGCGATTGGTAAAATAGGTTAAAACCATGTGTGTGTGGAAATCACAATGAAGTACTTTTCGAGAAAAAATCCTATGGTTAGTCTTTGGAGCTCCAGTCAAACGTCATTACTCGGAAACCACATACTAGCATTAATTACAGCATAGAGTTGGAAAATATGCGGGGGCGGGAAGGCAGAGAGTGTGACAGCCACACCACCACAGGCAGCCCACTCCACAAGGCTGGTTTACTGGTTTACTTGGTCTTGTTAATGAGGGCAAAAGCCTAAAAGTCGTGGTGGTCCACCGCTCTGCTGCCAGTCCTGGCGTCTCCTGTCTAAACAGGCCACCTGGGTCTGGTATGGTGTTGGAATGAGTCATGCTTACGGGGTCGGGCCGGCCGCCCTTGCTCCAGCACAACCCGTGACACAGGCTCACCTCACACTCATCGTCCCCAACCCACACACTGGGTAGTGCGACTAGTATCGCGCCTGCACACTCATAACCAGTCTTTCACCGCTGTGTACACTACACACGTGTTCTCAACACAAATGCTCGCCCCAACAAACTATAGGCGTGTATCACCCTACACACGCCACTCCTTTCCGTGTGCAAAACTTTCTCGAAAGGCAGCTGTCTTGCTGCACCATAAGGTCATGCATGTGGCATATAGCAATTTTTTTATCAGAAACACACAAATATCTTTCAAGTACTTATAATTTATCTCGGTGTTTACCCGTGCAGTCTCTGATCAAGCGCGGGAAGATGAGCCTCCCTGATGATACGTCACCGAGCTTCCTGAGCATGAGCGTCTGCCCAAACCTTGAGTTGGTTTTTTGAAACTCGGGATTTGCAGATTTTGATTGTCGGATTATTTAAAAACGGAGACTTGATACAAAAAGTGACGACGTATGTTGATCTACTCGTTAATGGCTATGATTTTGATTGCAATAAATCAGGAATATGAAATGGTCTGAGGCGGGCGATTACTTTAAGGTTAGATTAGTTTATCTTTATTCTAAACTAAACTAAACATAACATTACCAAACCTAGCATGGAATGCTACCCCCGCCCCCCCCGCCGTGAAGGGAGGGTTTTGCCCGCGGTTCTCTGGACCTGTGCTGATGGCGACGGACAGAGTTTACACCTATTTATTCTAATTAGATCATTTTTGCGGTGATTTGACTGACGTAACAGCTTGCCAAGAGGTTTGAAGCGTCAGTAGAAGACGGTGTATGACAAAAGATTAGTCCTTCATGGTTACAGGGAGCTTCGTAACAAGTGTTCGTACCCAGGTTTCTTGTTTAGTTGTTTCGTGCACTGATTTTTGAGTTTTCGTACATACCTGGTGTCGTGTTCGTTACTTAGTATCATGCTTTGGACTACTACTTCGAAACAATCATAGCAGTAATATGAGAGCATTTTGTATCAATGTAAAAAGCATATTATATTAATCTGTAATGACTTTAAAGAATCGTTTTCAGAGCATTTCATCATTCTGATTTTATGTATTTAGAGTATAGCCCTTATCGAGTGTATCAACAATATGTGTCACTTTTGCATTCAGTCAGCGGTTTGAATAACCCGCAATAAAAATTAATTCCCGAGCTTCGAAAACGCTGCTGACAATGGCAGACGACGGCAACATGGCTCGGTTGACGTCATCCCAGGGAGCTTCCTCCCCCCGCGCTATACAAATACATGTAAACCTAGGCCAATAAACATACTAGACTGGGACAATAGGAGATAACTTAACACACAGGCATTTTGAGTAAAAGATTGGCAAAAACCAAATTTTCTAGGGGTGGATTTTTTCTGCTGAATCCATTTCTGGGTGTTGGCACAAGCTGTAATCTGTAACGGTTTGTCTGAAACGCCATCATACTCGTGGGCAAGTGAGGCCTGGTGACACAAAATATTCGCAATTCATTCTAATGTTTACGGAGATTATTTTTGGATTATAATACAGTAATTAATATATTAATAGATAGGAAATTTAGTCCGCTACGTCACGAGAGAAACAAATAATGTATCTTTAAAACATGTTGCCAAATTTTCTGTCGAGTAATGTAATTTTTCACATTTTCGAAGTTAATACTCACATTTTTGTAATTTCTCAATTTTGCAAAATTTAAAATAGCCTGCGATCGAGAAATGATCTGAGCTGCAAAATGAGACCAAGTAGAGTTCGTATACGTCGCCTACTAACCCAAGAGGCCACATAATTTCTTCGAAGCTCATCTGGGCACATAATTGGAAAGCTTGGCATATTCTGCCCAAGATGTAAACTCGAAAGTTAAAACTGTCATCAGTCACTACAATGAAGGACGAGGTGGACAGGATTTGGATAGGCCTCAAAATTGTACCAACGTTATCGGTCGATCTTGCGGGTGTAGTGACCTTATGCTTGCAGAAAGAAAATTATCACACCCCATGCGATATAAACTGGTCTGCTATTCTAGGACCCTGAGAGCTGCTGTGAAGTGTGGGGGCAGGTGGAATCTAGCTTCTTTACTGTGAATACAGGAGTGAGGCAAGGGTGCGTCTGCCCATCACTTTTAACGCTTGATGGACAGGGTATTGGACAAGTGTATCAACAAGGTTGATCAAAGTGTTGTGGAGCATCGTCCGGCAACACAAGATCACTGATCTTGTTTTTGCCGATGATGCGTAATCTTTGCTGAGGTCGCCCGAAGGTCCTGGTGATGGCTCTCGAGGCGCTGCCACGAGGATGCAAAGCCTTTCGGGATTTGAGGTGCTCCTGGCTCAAGGACCAAGCAAGGTCCGGTGTTTGGGAGGACTTACTAGATGAAGCAGTACAGTCGGTTCATGCATGTGGCGAGGACCATTGAGATCTTGGAAAGTGTATACAATACCTTGGTTAGCGCAGTCCATAATGACGGCGGTTGAACGTCAAGAAGTATCTTTTTTTTTTTTTACCCGGTGGATTCGGCATAGCCACGGGTGTTATGGACCGCTCAGCGGGAGTATTTGGGCGTTTCGGTACCGTGCAGGAGGACAAAGATCCGGATCTATTCAGTCGCTTGTGATCCTGTCTTACTATGAGTTGTGAGACATCGGACACTAAATAAGTGACTTGAGAGACGAATCAATGCCTGTAATAAGTGTCTCGAGAATCAGGGGTATCACTGGGATGATTACGGTCAAATCAGCGATTGCACCGGGAGACTGAATCGAGGCTATTTCCTTGCATAGTCCGTCAGCTCGCCGAACTCGTCCTTATATGGGCAGTGGTCACCGGCTACCCTGAAACCGATCCGCCATCACATTGTATCTGTAGAGACGATCCGGCATGGAGGAGGCCAAGGGGTCGCCCACAAGGCTCGTGGTGGGGCAAGTTGATGTTCTTGTCGAGATATGTTGATATGGGGAAAGGAGCCTGCATGGCAATGCGCGCGTGGTGACCCCCGGGAGTGGCGTCGTAGGGTGGGCGAAGCGACGCGCCCCCTGGCGTATGCCCCCCAATGATTGATGATTGATGCGATAGCATTTCTTCGAAAAACCCTAAAACGAAGAGATTCTTCAGAGACTAAAGACGTAAAGTCATGAAGTGGACATACCACCACCATGGTAGGTGAGTTTTGATGCCTCACAAAATCCTGTCACTCGTCTTCATTGCAGTGACTGCTGACGGTTAACTTTTGAGTATTTATATCTTGGCAGAATATGCAAGCAAGGCACATTGCAAGCATTCAAATGCTGGCGACCGATGAGCTGTTCGAAGCAATGATGATGCCGTGCTTGGACCAGTAGAAGAAGCAATAGAAGCTGGATCTCTGGATCCGGGACAGAGCTGAAGTCGCGAATAGGTGTGCCCTGCTTGTAAAATGAAGCATAACAGGCACCGATGCCACACACATTTTGTTTATCTTTGTCATCCCCTAAACCGAGAACCGTTCAGTGCATCTCTGTTTTAGGAGTATCTCATTTTGACGTACTGCTATGTGCAGATTCCTTAACTGATAAGTAACCCTGTGCACTTGGCAGCTAGCAGTTTGTCTTGCTTAGAGTCTTGACATAAAATGCAATTTTCAAACAATAGGCATCATCTCTTTTTCAGCCTACCACACAGCTTCCATTTGAAGTTTTGACATTTAAAAAAAAACAGTATCAGGATACCCTCTGTTCTCTCAAAAATAATATTATAAACCAGAAAAGGAAACACAATCAACACAAAATAATTTAACCCTTCCACGCACGAAAAGTTTAATAAAGTTTTCCGTTCCACTGCGATATCCGTCTTATGCTCCACTAAGGGCCGTTGAAATGGCTGAACTGTGCTGCGAATTATTTTTTGTTGATGTTATCAATTCACCAACGTGTATTCCATTTTTTCCTGGCATTATTACTATATCATGGTTTTGCAAGAGATATTCCTTTGCCCTTATGAAAGAAAAAAATAACGAGAAAATGCAAATAAAATAAGCGGAATTTACGACTCTGAAAAAATATTGAGTAGAGTAAAGAGAAATACCAAAGTCACCACTTCGTAGCCACGAAACTTCTGAGTCTAAACTTTTATGGTTAAATGCCAATAAAAAAGCGGATGTTTCTATGAGGATGTCCACGCTAACATTTATAATTTTATATGGCCAGTGTGAGCCAGCTTGGGACACGTTAAGGGACACGACAAATTTGCGCTCACGGTAGTCTGTCTGATTGGAAACTGACACACAAAACCTTATCATTCATAGCCACTCACATGAGAGAGTGAAGTTAGTTTATGTTATAGTTTATTTTGGTTTTTGGTCTAGCTTGGATCTTTGACGCAGAAAATGTCTGAGCAATTCTGATTAGATACTTATTATTTGGAGAATTTTTACTTTTTTGAAACGCAATTCGCGTCAAAATCTCAGGATGCAGACGGGCCCGTTTTGACGCGATCGCGTCACCGGCGTGAGAGGGTTAAAGAAATCCCAATTATTATCAGCAACCAATAAACGATATGTAACCTGCAATCTAAAAAATACATCAAAATTTTCCCAATATCTTACTATGGGAAAGTGAGACAGATTCAAATCAGAAGTGACACAGCAAAACCTATTTAACCACTAAAGCTTCTGATGATCAAAGCACCACGGAATAATCGAGTGCGTAAACACAACAAATAATTTGTAATTGCATCAGGTTTTCGCTGTGTTGACAACAATCAACCCGAGAGACAAATGACACCAAGCCTCCTGTGCGAAGAGTAATATCGTCAAGGCTGCGGCATAAAGGAAGTATCGATGTGCCCAACATTCCTGTGCGGGCAGTTTCAAAGGTCGCGTAGCAAACGTTTTCCTTCTGACCGTCGTTAGCTTAGTTCAGTATGTGACGTATAGAACTCTACGGTCTCATTATTTGCAGCTTAGATTAATTTCCTCGATTGCTAGGCCCCTCTTTTGAAAAGTTGAAAAAATAGAGGAAGTACCAAAAATGTGAGCATAAATTCGAAAATATGTGAGAAATTGACACATTACTCGTGCTAGAAAAAAATTTGTGCACAAACACTATGTTTAAGATAACATCATTTTTGCTCCTCATGAGTCGCGGACTAAAATTTCTATCTATTAATATATAAATTGCTGCATTTAAGACCAAAAAATAACGCGGTTAAACACGATAATGAATTGACGAATCATTTGTGCACCAGGCCTAAATTGCCACACGGCAGATAGAATGGGCGTTTCAAGGAATTGCCGTTCAGAGATCAGATTGGAGCAAACACCAGAAAGGATTCAGCAGAAAAAATACCCCTATGAAAAGTTTGTTGCTGAATTTTTACTCAAAAATGACGGTAAATCGTTATGTCGTCAAGTACATTATCTCAGAATTGGACTAGACTATTCCTGATTTTATGTTAGTTAGGAGTTATAGCCATTATAGAGTGTATCAACACAATATGTTGTCACTTTTTGCATCCAGTCAGCGGTTTTGAATAAGCCGCAATAAAATCTGTAAATGCCCCGAGCTTCGGAAAACGCTGCATGACAAACTCGGCAGACGATGCACCATGGCTCTGTGACGTCATCCCAGAGCTTCTCCGTCCTGCGCATATAAAAATATACGTAAACCTCGGCAATAAACATAGTACTTAAAGAATTTTGGATGTTTTGAAGATTTTTTGCGATATGGTAGACACATGCATCCTGTATGGGTGCAGCAAGAAAGCTGTGCCTTTCATAGAAGTTTGCACACGTATCAGACCAATGAGGAGTTTTCAAAGCGAAAGCCGCAGAGTCATCTCGCTCTCTCCACTCCTCTTGCCCCTTTGAGTCTGAATGCTCTTATCATTTACCGTAAATTCCCTGTACTTTTCGGGAATTATCAGAATTGCAAATTTACAACAACTGAAACAGGTATTAATAAAAATGTAGTTTATCATTTATGTTTCTGCACTGATGAAAAATTGGCAAAACAATTGGAATACTGAAGGACTCAATCTTCAAAAATTAGTCTTTTCATGAAAATACGCAAAGTTCAAGCAGAATGAGGCTTAGGAAATATCTACTTGTATGGAAGCATCGCTGAGTACCGTTTTGGGCGTGTCTGTCTCTCTTACCGACTGAATATAACCAAAACTACAGTGTGGCGCCTCAGCATCTCCACAGAAACCATCCCGCGCGTCAGGATCTGTTATCCACCCATTTCTGTTGTCACACACCGCTAGGGACTTGGCTCAGTCCACCAGCTCCAACCACCCTTCACTTACACTCTCCCTCGACCCTTCTCCCTCCTCTCCCCACACTAGTTTTAACCCCAGCCTCCTTCATCCTACCACACTACCACTCACAACCACAGCAGAAGCACACACACCACTTCTCTCTCCGCCTCCACCAAAACACTCCATCCCCAGACGTAGCCATTGTAATCCCGAGGCTCAACCAAACACAACCTCACTCTTCGGAGACCTCGGGGGCCAAACTGATCTTGGATGATGTGAAGAAATCCACCAAACTCCTTCGCAATCCTATGCCGCAGGTGCTTTTTGGTGGAGTCCTGCACTTCGCCCAAACACCAAAGCTCTGCATGGATCCCAAACAAGTCTAGAGGTAACATCAGTCATCATCAGGACCGTGGGGTACCGAAGAGCTTCCATTCTGATGTAATAAAAAGAGCTCCTGTATGACTACTAAAAAGCCGCCTCATATATATCTTCTTTGTCATCGGCACAGACAGCACCCTTCTGCTGTTGAATTTCGTCCCGTGTGTAGAATCTATAGCAGAACCTGTGGTAGTGTGCTTCAGCGGTTTACATATCTCTGCTTACAATCCCAAGTATTCTGCTGTCCAGTTTCTTTGTGGGGGGCCATTCCCTTTATCTTAGCATCAGCTCTCAGTTCTCAGCACTTCACCAACACTTCTCGAGTCTTCTGTGGTTTGGCGTACTTGTTTTTTTTCTGGCAAATATGCACTCTGCTTCATATGTGTTGGGGTGCTAGGGATTGCACGACCAGCCCTGCAGGGTTGCTATCCTCAGGCCCAGCCATTGGTAGTCTTCCTCTTTTGAGTAAGGATGCCATCTAGTGCTTTCTTCATCGTGAAGATGCTGCGGACATTTTCTGGGGTAATTGGGAGCAGGGATCTCTCCTTTGGGAATGTCTCAGCCAACTCCAATATGGGCTCATGACGCCGTATTTGAGCTGTTCGGAGGAAGTTTCCAAAAAGTCGACTGATTTGTGGTGAAATTGGGTTTTTCATTGTCATCGGAACAATGAATGATGCACTCTAGCCTCGGGCGCTGGGGAGTCGATCAGTACAAGGGTGCTCAGTGTCCGCCATCATTCAGATCGCCCCATCTGCAACAGACGAGAACATGGATTAGAACACATTTTTTTTCCAGTTATTTCAACGTGAATACTCTGGAAAATTATAAGGCTTAAGACGTAAATGATGTCAAGATAGGATTTCGTGAATATACAGTTTTTTGTTTTAGCCGCTCAGACATCAATATATAACATTTGAAGAATAATAAGAGTACCATTTAAAAGGGAATCATCACCCTACAATTCTCATCTTTATGGCATTTCATCGAGAAATTACTTGTTTTAGAGTTATTGAACGAAATATGTCTGGGAAACGCAATTTTTAAATTGTAAATAAAAACATGCCTTCAACTCCGGTTTCATTTGCGCAAAAACTATGACATATATAGCAAAAAGCATGGAGACAAACCTGTGCAGAATTTATTTTACTAAACCCTTAGTCGATATCCCCTTTTATGCCTACGATGCACCGTTTCATAAAAAAACGGAAAATATAAAAAATACCCTATGAAATTGGTGTTTCACAAAATATACCGTAAAACTACCAACATGGAAGGATATCATACATTATTTTACTGTTATTGATGCAACAAAAAAAAATGGCAAAGTATATTTTGCCACCTTGGGTTGGTACCAATATCTGGTCCGGCCCTGGACTAAAGGAGATGGGAGTTTGGGGGTGGGGAAGGGGATGGGTGTTGGTGGTGGGGGAAAAGGGGGTGGGGGGTGGGGGTGGGGGAAGGGGATGGGGGGTTTTGGTGGTGGGGGAAGGGGATGGAGTTGGTGGTGGGGGAAGGGGATGGGTGTTCGGTGGTGGGGGAAGGGGATGGGAGTTTTGGGGGGGGGAAGGGGATGGGAGTTGGGGGTGGGGGAAGGGGATGGGTTTTTCGGTGGTGGGGGAAGGGGATGGGAGTTGGTGGTGGGGGAAGGGGATGGGAGTTGGTGGTGGGGGAAGGGGATTTGGGGGTTGGTGGGGGGAAGGGGATGGGTGTTCGGTGGTGGGGGAAGGGGGTGGGTTTGGGGGTGGGGAGGGGATGGGTGTTCGGTGGTGGGGGAAGGGGATGGATTGGGGGGTGGGGAAGGGGATGGGTTGTGGTGGTGGGGGAAGGGGAGGGTTGGTGGTGGGGGAAAAAGATGGGAGTTGGTGGGGGGGAAAGGGGATGGGTGTTCGGTGGTGGGGGAAGGAGATGGGTGTGGTGGTGGGGAAAGAGATGGGAGTTGGTGGTGGGGGAAGGGGATGGGTGTTCGGTGGTGGGGGAAGGGATGGGAGTTGGTGGGGGGGAAGGGGATGGGAGTTGGTGGGGGGGAAGGGGGTGGGGTTGGGGGTGGGGGAAGGGGATGGGAGTTGGTGGTGGGGGAAGGGGATGGGAGTTGGTGGTGGGGGAAGGGGATGGGTGTTCGGTGGGTGGGGGAAGGAGATGGGAGTTGGGTGGTGGGGAAGGGATGGGAGTGGGTGGTGGGGAAGGGGATGGAGTTGGTGGTGGGGAAGGGGGGTGTTCGGTGGTGGGGGAAGGGGGTGGGAGTTGGTGGGGGGAAGGGGATGGGTGTTCGGGGGGGTGGGGGGAAGGAGATGGGAGTTGGTGGGGGGAAGGAGAGGGGGTTGGTGGTGGGGGAAGGGGATGGGAGTTGGTGGTGGGGGAAGGGGATGGGAGTTTGGTGGTGGGGAAGGGGATGGGAGTTGGTGGTGGAGGAAGGATGGGAGTTGGAAGTGGAGATGTTGGTGGGGAAGGGGTGGGTTTTTGGGGATGAAGTAGAGTGAATAATGCAAATCTTGAAGGACTCCAGCATCTTTCTTCTCTCTCTCTCTCTCTCTCTCTCTCCCTCTCTCTCTCTCTTCTCTCTCTCTCTCTCTCTTCTCTTCTTTCTCTTCTTTCTCTTCTCTCTCTCTCTCTTCTCTCTCTCTCTCTCTCTCTCTCTCTCTCTCTCTCTCTTCTCTTCTCTTCTCTCTCGGTGACTCGAATTGATCATCATAATATTCATTTGGCAGTTGGAAGGATGAAATTTTATCCGCGTTTTACAAAAGTCGGGGTTTGTATGGAAATAAGGCATGGAAATTAATATTTTTTTCGATTTGGTGTATGAATGACATTCAAATATTTATGCAAAGAAAAATGGGTTGAATGATTACTTTAAGCGTCGAAATATACAGGGAAAAAAATTACAAACTGAGCAGAAATTGCATCATTCCGATTTCCCGGTGCCAAGTATGCTGCTCGGGCCTTTTACTTTATTTATAGTCATTTTACGATTCTCAGTGTGCTTGTTTTTGCATCTCTAAGATTATGTGAACGAATTGACATACATAAAAATTTCTTATATCTACTTATGTGCAGAAATCTCTTCTCTTTCTTCTATCGAACTAAATGATACAATTTTTTTCCATGAGTGCAGTTTTTCTTAATTGTGGTCCGCAGACATTCAGCAGTCGCAGGGAATTGAAGCTGCTAAATATATGTATATCTGGAAAACATTTAAACCCACAATGTAATGATAAACAGTAAAAGCTTAAATCTGCACGATAGGGGCTTGGCCTTGCCCTGTTATTCAATGTGCCGAGTTATGCAATGTCCCTTTTCTGATAGGTTAAAAAAGAAAAAGTATTTTTTAATTCAGTAAAGGGAGGTCCCTTATACCCAGCATCGGTATACGAGAATCCGATATGCGAGATGTGTAAATTAGGGTCTATTTCAATATACGAGACGAAACCAATGATACGACATTCAAATTGGGTGAGTAAAATTATCAAGTTCAAAAAGCGCCCTACATCCTGGATGGACATGGGGAAATTTTGGGTTTACCCCCGTGAGGCACCCCAGCAAAACCGTGACCTGAAAGGGGAAATTAAGATATGCGCGGCCTGACATTTAGGGTTAATTAGCAGGTGTGCGGCCCAACCCCTTTGGGGTCGCTACACTAACCTTCTCTTGTATCACGCGGCGTCCCTACATTACAACGTCTTTTTGCTTGTTTTATGTTTTTTATGTTTTAAATTTAAAGGGGCTTATTTTTTTTGTGTATTTCTCTTCAGATGCTTTCTACAAATTGGTAGTACAGTGTGGGTAATTAGACGCTGTGTGTTGTTGTTTTTTGCTATAGTTTATTTTAGTGAATTTTTTTTTTTTTTTTTTTTAAATTTAGGGGTCCTGGAACCAAACCTATTTTCCATTGTTTTGTTTTCATTATACAGATTGCTTTACGAGTATGCCCGTGGAACCTAACTGTCGTAATCTTCGGGACCTCCTGTACTTAAAAGCATAAAAACTACCTTACCAGTGAACGGGTAAGTGCTGATTTTATATCAAATCAGCAAAATAGCACGCATGGGTGCACCTGCATCCATCCTTGCCAGACTTTCACCTTTTTCTGCAGGCTCAGGCTCTTCAATTTCATTTCCCCTTTTTTTTGCTGGAGACACCTTGGTGATGGAGCTGAATCTTGATATCAGTACTTTTATGATGTCATCCAAAACACGTAAATAGGTGCAAATTAAGCAAAGGTCGGAACCAGTGCGTATCTGCGCCGTGTTTTTTGGTCGTCCAAGCACGTCTTGGATTCGAATCCAATCAATAAAACTTGCTGAGTGTGTATTATACACTTTGTGATATTTTTGAATGTTTTGCATTGATTATTATTCGGCTCCTACCAAGCTTGTTTTGTGTTTGAGCAGAACCAATTCTTTTCAATTGCTACAAAATACGGAATTCGTATCCAAGACGTGCTTTGACGAATAACACGGCTTAGCTGACTGCTACACCTGGTTCCGACCTTTGCTTTACTTGCCACTATTTATTTTGTTTGGGATTACATCATACAGTACTGTATTTTCAAGATGTCAGCTCCATCAGAAAAGGTCTCCAGAGGAAGGGACCCGAAATTGAAGAGCCTAGCCCGCGGAAAAGCTCAAAAGGGCAAAAATACGGCTTTATGCGACTGACGATATTTCGAGTGTAACGAAGAGAGCAGTTATAAGTCAATATGCTGAGATACATTATTTTGCCGACTTCTGTTTAATGTTCACAGAAGAGGTTGTGAGGCATGATTTTGCCGAGTGAAACCCTGAATGCAGTTTGGTGAGGCGGTAGCAGGGGTGGTTTGCGTCACCGGGTGGCGTTTTCGAAGACCCGAAATTCGATCCCGAAGGGGAGCCCATAAAAAACCACTTAAATCATTCTGCACCGTTTTTGGGGCTAAAGACACCCACATGCCCTGTTCCATTAAACTCTACCTTCGACTGTGAGTGCATGGGAGGACACAGGGGGCTGCATGGGGAAGCAGAGTTAGCGGGAAGGAGGGAAGGTATGTAGTAGGTAGGGGTAAGAGTGCGCTGGGGGGGCGCCGGGTTAGGTTCCGCGGTGGGCTCCGTGGCGTGTCGCCCTCGAAGGAGACTCTCCGGCCCTCCTCGCTGGAGCTCTTCCGGCTCCTCGCTGTCGTTCTCTGGGCCGGGACTGACTTCTTGCGCTGTATCCGGTGGGGGGTGTGTCTCGGGTTGGTGTGTCGAAAATTTGTCCGTGATTTTTTGGTAGAGTGTGTATGTTAGTATGAAGGCGTCTGACATTATGAAGGAAGGGTAAACCTTTTCATTAGTAATTTGTAACTTGTTCGTGGAAGAGTTGAGGTGTCCACTTTTGCCATGGGGGAGGCTTGTACACAGGCCGGATTATATGTCGCATGTGTGGAGTCTGCTATGTACACTGGGGGTTGGTTTTCGAGTGGCTGGTGTAGTGGCGTAGTGAGGAGGAGAGGGCAGGAGGGGAAGTGGAGGTTTACGGTTGAGTGGTGTTAGTAGGGGTGGGTAAGGGGGACAGGAGGGGAAGAGGTAGGGGGTGCGACCATTGAGTATGTATGTATGGCCTTGTCTGGAAGTGAGGGTCGTTGTGTTTTGTTCGTTTGAGCTTGCGATGATTTAGCACCTAAAGGCGACGGGGGTGTGTGTACCCGCCGCAATAGAGCACTATGGTAGGTATGATGTGCATTTTCTGTAGTTGTGGCCTATTCCAGCGCATTTGGAGCATTGTCGACTAATTTCCGTGCAGTTATTGTCGGTGTGTTGAAGAGGAAAAAACATTTGAAACATTGTATCATGGCAGATGTTCTTGATATCTACGTGATAGTGTGGGAGATTGTGAGAAAACTTTAAGTACGTTCTTTGACTAGTGTTTCTGCTTTTGTTGTTTTGAATGTGTCCTGATTTAATCATGTGAGCCTTTGTTGTAATTATGAAATTTAGTATATCTGACGCTATTTTTTTTTCTATTTCCTGTCGTTAGAGGTCTATGCGTTTGCATTTAGCAGGAGGGCGTCGATGCGGCGAGCAAGATTGTTCTAGCTGAGATCATGGCTGGGGGTTCATTAGGGGTAGCCTTTCTCTTTCAGTTTGTGTGTATTTTCGTGGTAGTGTAGGCTGTGAGGTCGGCCGGATGGGAGACGACGCATGACGTACGGGCCGGAGATAAAGCATTTTGTTTGTGCGATGTGTATTTGAAAAAAGAAGGCGCTGATGTCCTTTCGGGGGCGTCGTTATGTCTGTATCGCAGCGGCGAGTTCAGGGGGGGCGTGGGTTTGCCATGCTTGGCGGGCATACAGCGAAACGGGGTTACACACAACTGATTTCACTATGGGTAATTGCCACAGCTGATATACACATAGATAAGATCAGAGTACGTGCCCACAACACAACTGAGATAAAGTCGGAATGCCCTTGGCCCACTCAGTGGCGCTCCGGGATAACTGTGGAAGAGAACAATGAGGAAACACAAGTTCGGACACAGAGCTATGCCAGGAAACTTACTCTCACGACAGTCGTGGTAGCCCCAGCGCGGAGTGCAAAAAACAAGAAACAAGGACACGCACAGAGAGAAGTACACTGAGAGAGAGGTAGGGAGATCGTTGAGAAAAAGAATAAAAACAAAATAACACTAGAGCAAAGATGGAGTTTGCCGTGGGGGGTGGGGGGAGACTTTAAAAGGGAGAAAACACTGACAAGAGAGAAAGTGCACACAGGGGATGATAGGGACAAAATAAACCACTAGATCAAAGCGGGAGCGCTTACAGGGGGGGGCTTTTACTAAGGAAAACACTGGCAGGGGACAATTAGAGATAAGGGGGACAATGAAAGGCGAGAAGAAAAAGAAGAACAAACGTGAACTGGGGTACTTACTCGGTGCCGTGCGAAAACTGGTGGAATCCAATGCTATTAATCCGGAACGCGCACGGGGAAACAACGAAGTTTTAACCGTGAGCGGATATACTAACACGGAAACAACGCGAAATAAACCACTGAGGAGAAGCTTCGAAAACACATTTGAAAAAAACAGGACACAAGGGACACCAGACGAACGAGGAGAAGAACAAAGTTCTCAACTCAGATTGGTAGTCTGTATGTCACGGCAAAAAAACGTGAGCGCGGCGGGGGAGCGCCCCGGCGGGAGATACTATCGCGGACGCGGTCAACTACTGAAATGATGTTGCTTTTCGGAGATTAGCGTTCTTTATATAATAACTGCAGCGTTCGCGGTTGGGAGTCCGTCGGGTGACTTGCTTTTATTTTCTCATGTTGATGTTATATTTCTGTCCCGGATAGTGCAATGCTAAATCTTACCCTTGGATAGCCACTGCTCTTTGCTTAAAAACTAATACAAACCCGCTTCATAAAGACATGGAAATCGCTTAGTAGTAAACGTTCAAAAAAAGGAATACCGGAGCGTTCATTGCAATAGATGGCAATACGAAGCTTCGAGCGGTAGGTAGTAATAGTTCGGCCAATCACCAAGCAGGGTTGAGACCTCCCTCAGACGGGGGTATGCGCGTGGCTATAACGGGTTGGGGGGGATTGGGTTGTGGTGATGCAGATTGGGGGAAGGGGTGGGGGTAAGAGAGGGCGGGCGTAACGGTTTGTTTTCTATTTTTCGCCACGAAGACGAAGATAGTGGGTTCACGAATCTGCACATAAGCTTTAAGGACTAAGGTCAGCGTCAGGAACCATGACCACACCTTCCTCCCCCTTCGACCCTGGACTTACCTCCCACACTACGTAAATAAACTTTTCTTGCTGCATTTATTATTATTGAACAACTTTAATTATATCTCTTAACCCTTAAAGTGCCAAGGATATAATTATATGTTCACAGAAAAAGTCGGCCCCTGGCGCCGAGATATGATTTTTTGTTTTTTTTTTTTTACGGTGAAAAATGTGTAGAATGATTAGAAAACACATAATTGATACATTTTGGGGACTCTCACTATCATTATTCATGATTTTAGGCGCCAGATTTTACCACGCTCATGGGTACTCGCTGAGCCAACTTTGGCGGACCGTAGAATGTGGTTTAGGGCATTGAGGGGGGGTTCAGGAGATGGGAGTGCCAAGAGGTCTGTCTTGATACGAGTTGTGAGGGGTTGTGCGAAGCCTACGAGCCGAGCTACGTTGTACGCAAATTCGCAAACTTTGTGTTTTGACGCGCAAAAGAATTGCATCGTAAACGTGCGTAAAATGTTGTTTTCGACTGATATCGTCAAGATAAGCTAACTAGAAGTAGATAACCCACACAAACACACCACAACACACAACAAAACACAACACCACACCCACACACACACACACACACACTGAGCGGATGACCATTCGAGCGAATGCGGTTATCTTCTTATTACAGGGTTGCAATCATTATGGTCTGAAGGGCATATCTTCTACGCCGGCACGGAGTAGGTGCCAGTTGATATATCTTTTTTTTTTTTCGCCGTGCCACAGCGTAATCAAGCTTTTGCGGTACTGCTTGTATATTTTCGTGTTGACTGGTGGATAGCTTATTTCGGGCAACAAGCTGGGTCTCCAGAGTGAACTACCTTTGCCTCTCTGTGCAGCCCCCTGTGTTTTTTCTGCATATTGATATATCAGATACATCAACCTACTCTTCATCATTAGCATTGGAATAAATGTCCTTCGTAAAAGTGACATCAATTCCTTGGTGGGTTAAAACGCATAACAACAGTTAATGTTATTGATATGACTGTGCATGAATGCACGGACATCTACTAATTATTTCTAAAACTTTGTGTGCAAGTCACTCACGCAAGCTATTTATATCCTCCTTGTCCACGGCAGCTGCAGTAGAGAATAAAACGTTTGACAGCTCTCTCTGAGTCTCTCCCTTATAGACTTAGAAGCTAGAGAGAGGCGAACGAATAGGGTGGAGGCCTGGAGGTTGCATGACAGGTCAAATAATTAATCATACCTAGGGCTGTCAGTTAGGATGTGGACCTCCGGAGAGGGCACGGACTGAGGTTCCTAATCAGGTCAAGGCCAGTCTGATAATCCTCCTTGATGGTAAATTGTTGTGATAAATCCTCCTTGAAGATTATCATGAACGGGAGCAGGGCAAATGTGCTTTCGAAGACAATCAACCCAAAAATCCGCAACGAAAGTAACACAGGCCAAAAATCGCCAACGTTTTTTTTTAGGGGGCCAGGTGCCATGGCCCCCTATGGATATAGATATATATATATGATATATATATATATATATATATATATATATAGATATAATATTTTATATATAATAATATATAAATATATAGATATCATATATATATATACAGATATTATATATATCAAAACTCATAGACAATATAATATAGTATATATATTATAATATATTCTATATATTATATATATAATTATTATATATATATATATATAGTATATATATAATAGAATATATATATATATATATATATATTATTATATATTAATATATATATATGTATTGGCGCGCCCATTTCAATTTTCCCCCCTATCCCTCTTATCATAGTAGTTTGTGTGGGTAGGGGTATTGGTGGGGAGGATAGGGTGGAGGGAGGGAGAGAGAGAGAGAGAGATGAGAGAGAAGACGAGAGAGAGAGAGAGAGAGAGGAGAGGAGAGAGAGAGAGGAGAGGAGAGGAGAGACGGAGAGAGAGTGGAGAGAAAGACGAGAGAGAGAGAGATTAAGATAAGATAGATTTTCATCCTATCTAGACACTTTGCACA
The DNA here is from genome assembly GCA_016584305.1 of Chionoecetes opilio. Taxonomy (NCBI): domain Eukaryota; kingdom Metazoa; phylum Arthropoda; class Malacostraca; order Decapoda; family Majidae; genus Chionoecetes; species Chionoecetes opilio. The sequence goes on from JACEEZ010026460.1 coordinate 62,696, forward strand.
GTACCAACTACCAAGGTTATGACATACAAAGCGCAACCCGTCAGCACGCAAATAGGCGGACCGACCGCTGACCGGAATGCACAGGGACGCTGCACATTGAGAACTCAGTCCTCTACCACCGTGCCACCATTGACGGGCAGAGAGAGAGAGACAGAGAGAGAGAGAGAGAGAGAGAGCCAGCGAGAAGCCAGCCAGCCACGTGGTGACGGAGACACAACACACACACACACACTTGTGCTGTTTGTCGTTTTAAAATTTCGGTGAGGCGTCACGTGAAGGGTGGGGAGGGGTGTGGTGGGGGAGGGGGTTAAGTCAGACTGGTCATCTCCATCATTAAGGTAATCAATAAAACGCAAAAAAGTTTCTTTCTTTGGTAGAGGTAAAAAAAAAAAAATAGACATATTTGAATGGTAGTTTTAAGATCATTGAGGTTTATGATGCTAATTATAAATGAAACGAATTAGTAATGTAATGGGAGTAATCATTCGTGGTGTGTGTGTGTAGTAGGACAAAGTGCGATAGATGGTTGGCGAGCATAAAATGTATCCCTTGGAGAATTAAGGTGAATCATGAGGCAGGCTTACAAGCCTCCTCCCTCCCTCTCACCAAACCCTACCCATCCACCACACTGCTTTTGATAGAATTTACTACGTACTGCTAATTATATTAATAAAACAATAATAATTACAAAAATAAATAGTAATGATTGAGATAATGAGAGAAGAGAGAGAGGAGAGAGAGAGAGTGAGATAGAGAGAGGAGAGAGAGAGAGAGAGAGAGGAGAGAGAGGAGAGAGAGAGAGAGACGAGAAGAGGAGAGAGAGAGAGATAAAGAGAGAGAGAGAGAGGGAGAGAGGAGAGGGGGGGGCGAGGACCTATCGTACGTTAGTCAGGTCACTAAGGACCCAGTGCAGATAGTTTGTTACGGTCCAATTACGTAATTTAAGGGCTAAACGTACGGTCCCGATATGTTTATGATAGTTGTATGATATGGTAGTTCGGTACGGTACGAAAGTTCGATTTTTTATTTTAAAATTATTTTATACTAAATATATTATATTATAGATGTTTATATAAAATTTTTATATATAGATATATATAACTATATATATATATATATATATATATATATACTAATATAGATATATATTAATCAACTTCACTTCAAACCTCGTTCAGGTGAGTGAGTGAGTAGGAGGGCGTGGGTGGGTTGGGGGGGGTGAGTGAGGCGGGGAGGATCGTGAATTAAGTGATGAGTGAGTGTGTTGGTGGTAATAAAGAGGGGAGTGAAGTGGGTGGAGGTGTGTGTTGCAGAAATGAGTCAGGCGTGGATCGGTTAGTGAGTAAGAGAGTGAGGGCGTGAGTGGATGGGGCGGGTAGGGGAATGATTGAGTGAGAGCGTGGCGTGCCTGGATGGGCGGATAGGGAAATGAGATGAGCGAGATTTGACCCATCTTAATTAACACCACCGTGTGGACTGCAGTAGCTTAGGGAGAATTAAATGCACCAGCTGCCTGGGTGTAAACTGGGCATGGGGATAATCCCGCAGCCTCCTAAGGTCAAGGAGGATAGAGTATTCTTTCTTCAATAGATTTCATATTTTTGTATTGTTTCGGCCTATATCCTATATACTTAATATGCGTCCACGGTCGCATCATACAACGCCGTTTAAGTGTTAATGTCATACTTATAATAATGGTGTTTGGAGGGGGAGGTGGGGGTAACTTTTTCACCGTCGCCGACCCCACCTACCTATCTTATAAGACACGGCCCGTACGAGATGAAGGCGAGGTAGAGGACGAACAGGCGAGGTAGCGACGAACGGACAAACTCATTTGTTAACGAGAGTCGAATCGGAGGTTCGGTTGAGATCTCGCACCTTCCAACCGCACAATTAGTGGCAACAGTGCTGCTTCAAATGGCGTAAGCCAGCCGTACGACTAAATGTGTGTAATGGAATTTCCCTTATACTCATCTAAAACATCAACAGAAACGTTGCGATCGGCTATGAAGTTTGTGAAATATATATTTAATGAAGTTAAATGAACAGTAGGAGGCGTGTATACGTAAGTTTCTCTACCGCCATGGTGAACATTATGCGGTAAGAGAACGTGCCTGGGCGGGTTCTGGCAGCGACCTTCAGATCGCGGACGGCTCAATAGCCATACACAACCCGCTATCCTGGAACCTCCTTAAGTAGTATTCACTAAAAATTCACTTATGACGCATATGTTAATATTGTCCTAATAATCTATACTAACTTAAAACATATTGGCAAGAAAAAGTTTTTAACATATCTCCCTAATCCCTCCAGATTAGGAAGTAATAAAGAATTCATCGAAGGTTGCGGCGAAGAAACGGGGATAGCCGTGTCTTCAACCTTGACCGCCACGAGTCCCAGCTCTTCGTCCAAAATTACAGGGTTTTTTTATACGTCTTATGGTAAGCGAAGGTCTGCCGTTCGTCGTTCTACCCGCCTACGTCATGATCTCGGTACGGGCCAATGTGTGTGTGGACCGTGAGTGGTGCGGCCAAATCTTATTTAACCTTATCCTCTTGGAGAAAAGTGTGAAAGTCTATCCGTCCTGTCCGCGACAGGGCCTTATCAAGCCTCTCGCCTCTTCTTCTCTCTCTCTCTGCTCTCTCTCCCTCTCCTCTTCTCTCTCTCTCTCTCTACCTCTCTCTCTCGCTCTATTCTCTCTCTTGCTTCTCTTTCCTCTCTCTCTCATGATTAGGATCATATACTATATTAGTGTTATGTTTTATAATTAAATAATTATTTATACATTAATAATAATATAATTATTAACATAGTAGTTTGGGTGGTCCGCTGTGGGTAGGGTTGGTGGGAGAGAGAGAGAGAGAGAGGAGAGAGAGAGTGAGATGTGAGTGAGGTGAGTCCACAGTCGATCTCTCGAAGTGTTGTGAAGCAGATCGTGTGGAGTGGGAGGTGGGTTTACGTGGTTGTTAATCACAGAACGTGATGAGTGTAGTGAATAAATAAAAGAATAATCATGATGGAACCGACCCATAATTAGACCATGACGGCGCTGCGGATTGCATTATTGAGCGCTATCGTGGTCCATTATGGAATGTGTTGAAGGGAAGCTGAAGTCGATAGTATGGGGACAGAAAGGAACTGAAAGATTGTAAACCTCACAAAGTGTTCTAACGCAGGGTTGGGCAGATCAGAACACGAAATAGACTATGAATTAGGATGATAATCAAAAGGATGAAAACTGATCAAAATGTCTTTTCCAGTGAAATAGAAATCGGAAGAGTAACAAGTTGTTAACGAAGGAGACAAATGGAAGAGGGATATGAATCGATTACTAAGCGACTAAGGTCACAAGAAGAAGATACCGTGGCGATGGACGTTTTGCAAGGAGGAAAACACGCGACAGGATTTTCATAATTTGGTGTGAAGATTTTACTAAACAGTGTACTAATGAGTGAGTCAGATAAAATGTTCCATTGGGTGGGCAGCTAGCTGCTTTGAACTGGATTCACGGTCACGTCGCTTAAGTGTAGAAGTTCTGTATTACAGTCGATGCTCCTGCATCCACGCCGGTCGCCTCACGTGCGCCCACCTTGAACTGGCCTGATCGGTCGGTTTGGTTACCCTTACCCCAGGTTTGGCCGTGTGACCTTCTCACCACTAACGACGGGCCCCTGACAAATGCCAAACGAAAGTACAAATTCACTGCACAGATGCACAGAACAAACTCCGTACACACTGTGTGTGTGTTGGACAGAAGATAGGATAGCATAGGCACAGTGCCGTTGATAAGTATGTATTATAACACTAGAGAAAGAGAGAGAGAGAATGAGAGAGAGAGAGAGAGGGAGAGAGTGACAGACAGAAACTTTTCAACCGTCGTCGCCCCCATCTCCCTATCTAAAAAAGAATGTGTAAACGGGCGCGTGTGTGTGTGATAGATAGATAGATAGATAGATAGCGAGATTTAAGGCACAGTGCCTTGATAATTATTTATTATACACATAGAGAGAGAGTGAGTGCAGACAGACACTTTTTAAACCGTCGTCGTCACCCATCTCCCTATCTAAAAAAAGAAGTGGACGCGCGCGTATGTGTGTGATAGATATATAGATAGATAGAGAGCATAAGGCACAGTGCCTTGATTATATTTAATATTACACTGAGAGAGAACTTTTTTCACCTGTCGCCGCTCCCTCACTCCCTATTAAGACACAATATGTGCGTGTGTAAAAGAGACATTCGTACATACATACAACATAATATGTACAATACATACATACGATTTACAAGTAACTCCGGCCCCTAGTCACTCGTCACTCCGGCCCCCACCCTGGTCACTACGGCCTACCACCTGGGTCACTCCCGCGCCAATAAAATATGAAAGCTTGTTGGTGGAAACTGGAAAGAGATATTGCTTATTCTGCAATGCTGCCACAAAACAACACTAAATAATTAGAATTGGCTATAAGGAAAACATAGTAATAGGCTTTCATTCATTAAGTTATACGTACCATAGACACACTTAAATTCCAGGACAACGTTTTTTTCGCTGTACAGACGTTTGTGGTGGCGCTCTATCTACCATTCTACATCCATGAATTTCAGGAAAGTTTAGAAGGGGCTATCTGGAGAGCTGTGTCATTTGGTCTTCATCTGTGTCATATTATACGGCTATAAATGAACACATTACAAAAATATCTACAAATGGCTACAAACAGTCAAGGGCGCAATCGAGGTTTTATTATCGAGTGTCGTAATGCTGTCGTCGCAGTCGCCCGAAAAAAAAAGAGAAAAAAAAAAAGAAACCGGTAAGCGACGTTTTGTAAACCGTCAAATGGCAGATACCAAAGCCAAAAAACCGGCACCAGACTGCTATGATTGTTGGTTTTAAGTATATTTATTTTTATTATCTTTTTATGTTTATGTTAAATTATAGTTTTACCACTTTTTTTTTTAGCTCATCATATAATCAAGCTCAAGCATACGTTTCTTTTTTTAATATCTAGATTAAACATTAAAAATGTACCACTTTCATGGGCTCGAACACGCAGACACGTACACTAAGCTCGGGGAGGCCGCCGCAGTGACTAGGGTTGATTTGAAACCTCTGAGAGGCCGCGAGTGGACTGGGGCGGAGAAACTGGGGGCCGGAGTGACTTGTTCTACATATGGGCATAATACATACATACATACATGTAGTAAAGTATTAATGTGATTAAGTCACCAAAACTTTCCCCTCGTGCTATCTCTGTGGAAGCGGGGCTTTTAAGAAGGGAGTGACCTGACAAAGTGTTTAACGCGAGCAGGTATTAAGAGGACATATAAACTTAAGGTAGAGTTTTGTATGGCCCACCCAAAAAAAAAAAAAAAAAAAAAAAAAAAAAAAAAAAAAAAAAAAAAAAATAGATACATACATGAAAAATTGGAATGCCAACACCATATGGTGTCCCAGGCGAGTGACCCATCCAAGTACTACCAGACCCACACGTTGCTAATTTCGCTGATCGGACGAGAAGCGGTGCATTCAAACGCTGTATGGTCGTTGGCCTAGAAATGGTGAAGTAATGCTTAATGCCAAAGTGAAAGCTCCTGAAGATATGCTAATTCACATAGTGCGAAATTAATCGATCGCAACGAGCATTTGCATAATTCAAACATTGATAGCATGCTATCATTGCAATTTGCAAGGTGTGTAGCTGCAACAAAACTAAGCCAAAATGCTGTATGGTTCCTTTCATCCT
>JACEEZ010026460.1:73436-95444 GCA_016584305.1 Chionoecetes opilio
AAAAGGGGGGTTTTTGGGGGGGAAAAAAGGGGGGGGGGAAAAAAGGAAAAAAAGGGTTTTTAAAAAAAAATTTTAAAAAAAAAAAAAAAAGGGGGAAAAAAAAAAAAAAAACCCCCCGGTTAAAAACCCCCCCCCTTTTTTTTCCCCCCCAAAACCCCCAAATTTTAAGGCCCCCCCCGGGGGGGGGTTTTTTTTTGGGGGGAAAAAAAACCCCCATTTTTGGGAAAAAAAAAAATTTTTAAAAAAATTTTTTAAAAAAAAAATTTTTTAAAAAAGGGAAAAGGGGGGGGGGGAAAAAAAGGGGAAATTCCCCCTTTTTTAAAAAAAAATTTTTAAAAAAAAAAAAATTTTTTTGGGCCCCCCCAAAAGGGGGGGAAAAAAAAAAAATTTTTCCCCCCCCCCCCAAAACCCCCCCTCCTCCCCCCCCAAGGGGAAAAAAAATTTTAAAAACCCCCAAACCGCCCCGGGGGGAAAATTTCCCCCCAAAAAAAAAACCCCCACCAGGGGGGTTAACCCATTTTTCCCCTCCCCCAAAAAAACCCCCCCTTTTTTTTTAAAATTTTCCCCCACACCCCCCCCCCCCCCCCAAAACCCCCCCCCCCCCCCCCCCAAAATTTAATTTTTCCCCCCCAACCCCCCCGGAAAAAATCCCCCCCCCAAACCCCCCCCCCCCCCGGGGAAAATTTTTTAAAAAAAACCCCCCCAAAACCCCCCAAAAAAAACCCAAAAACCCCCCCAAAAACCCTTTTTAATAAAAAAAAAAAAAAAGGGGGGAAAATTTCCAAAAAATTTCCCCCCCGGGGTTTTTCCCCCCTGGGGGGGGGTTTTTTTTCCCCCCAAAAAAACCCCCCCAAAAATTTTTTAAAAACCCCCCAAAAAAAAACCCCCCCCCCCAAAAAAAAAATTTTCCCGGGGAAAACCCCAAAAAAACCCCCCCCCCCCGGGAAAACCCCGACCGGAAAAAAAAACCCCCCCCCCCAAAAGGGTTTTTTAAAAAAACCCTTAAACCCCCCCCAAACCTCCCCCTTTTTTTTCCCCCCCCCCAAAAAAAAAAAAAAAATTTTTTTTTTTTTAAAATTTTTTTCCCCCCTTTTTTTAAAAAAAAATTTTTTTAAAAATTTAAAAAAATTAAAAAAAATTTTTAATAAAAAAAAAATTTTTTTTTAAAAATTTTTTTTTAAAAAAAAAAATTATTTTTAAAAATTTTAATTTTTTTATTTAAAAAAATATAAAAAAAAAAATTTTAAAAAAAAAAAATTTTTTAAATTTTTTTTTTAAAAAAAATTTTTTTTTAAAAAATTTTTTTTTTTTTTTTTTTAAAATTAATTTTTTTTATTTATATTTTTAAAAAATTTTTTTTTAAAAAAATTTTTTTTTTTTTTTAAAAAAAAATCCCCCCCCCCAAAAACCCCCCCCCCTTTGGTTTTTCCCCCCCCCCCCGGGTTTTTCCCCCCCCCCCCAAAAAAAAACCCCCCCCCCAACCCCCCCCAACCCCCCCCCCTCCTTCCCCCAAAAAAAAAAAAATTTTTTATTTTTAAAAAATTTTAAAATTAAAAATTTTTAAAATTTTTTTTTTTTTTAAAAAAAAAAAATTTAAAAAATTTCCAAAAAAAAAAAAAATTTAAATAAAAATAAATATATACACCCCAACCCCAAAACCTTTGGGAAAAAAACCCCCCCGGGGGGGCCCCCCCCCAAAACCCCTTTTTTTATTAAAATAAATTTTCCCCCCTTCCCGGGGGGGGGGGGGGGCCCCCAAAAAAAAAAGGGAAATTTAACCCCCGCCCCCGGGGGGGGGGGGGGGCCCCCCCGGGGCCAAAAAAGGGGGAAAGGGGGGGGTTTTTTGGGCCGGGGCCCCCCCCCAAAAATTTTTTAAAAAAAAAAAAAAAAAAAAATTTTTTTAAAAAAAAAAAAAAACCCCCCCCAAAAAAAACCCCAAAAAAAAATTTTTTAAAAAAGGGGTGGAAATTTTTTTTGTTACTTAGGTCTTTTTTTTTTTTTTAAAATTTTTAAAATTTTAAAAATTTAAAAAAAGGGTTTTTTTTAAAAAAAAAAAGGGGGAAAAAGGGGGGGGGGGGGAAAAGGGGGGGAAAAAAGGGGGGGGAAAAGGGGGGGGGTTTTGGGTTTTGGGGGGGTTAAAAGGGGGGAAAAATGGGGGGTTTTTTGGGGTTAAAGGGGGGGGGGGAAAAAGGGGGGGGGGGGAAAAAGGGGTGAGGTTTGGGGGGGGGGGGGGGGGGGGAAAAAAAAAAGGGGGGGGGGGGGGTTTTTTAAAAGGGGGGAAAAGGGGGGGTTGGGGTGGTTTTTGGGGGGGGGGGAGGGGGTTTTTTTTGGGGGGGGTGGGGGGGTTTTTTTTGAATTGGGGTGGGGGAAAAGGGGGGTTTAGGGTTTGGGGGGGGTTTTTTTTTTGGGGGGTTGGGGGGGTTTTTTAGTTGGGGGGGTTTATTAATTTTTTTGGGGAAGGTTTTGGGGGGTAAAATGGGTTTTTGGGGGGTTTTGGGGGTTAGGGGGGGGAAAAGGGGGTTGGGGGGAAAAAAGGTTGGGGGGGTTAAAGGGGGGGGTTGGTTTTGGGTTGGGGGGGGGGGAAATTTTAGTTGGGGGGGGGGTTGGGGGGGGGGGTTTTTTGGGGGGGGAGGGGAAAAAAAGGGGGGGAAGGGGGTTTTGGGGGGTTTTTAAAAAAGGGGGGGGGTTTTTGGGGGGGTTGGGGGGGGGGGGGAAAAAAGGGGGGGTTTTTTAAAAAAAAAAAAAATTTTTTAAAAAAGGGGTTTTTGGGGGGAAAAGGGGAGGGAAAAAAAAAAAGGGGGTTTTTTTAAGGGGGAAAGGGGGGGGGAAACCCCCCAAAAAAAAAAGGGGGGTTTTTGGGGTAAGGCCCTTTTGGGTTTTTTTTAAATTTTTTTTTTTTGGGGAAAAAAATTTAAAAAGGGAAAAAACCCAAAAAAAAAAGGGGGGGTTTTTTTTTCCCGGGGTTTTAAAAAAAAGGAAAAAAAAAAATTCCCCAAAAAAAATAGCATTTTTTAACCAAAAGACCCCCCCTTTTTTTCCCCTTTTCCTTTTTTTGGGGGGGAAAAAATTTTTTAAAAAATTTAAAAAAATTTTAATTTTTTTTTTTCCGGGAAAAAAGGGGCCCCCTTTTTTTAAAAGGGGAAAAAATTTTTTTTCCCCCTTTTTTTTTTTTTTTTTTTTGGGCCCCCCTTTTTAAAAAAAAAAATTTTTTGGGGGCCCCCAAAAAAAGGGGGGCCCCCTTTTTTTGGGGGGGAAAAAAAAAAAAAAATTTTCCCCTTGGGTTTTTTTAAAAAAACCCCCCCGGGGGGGGTTTTCCCCCCTTTCCCCCCGGGGGGCCCCAAAGGGGCCCCCCTTTTTTTTTTTTTTTGTTTTTTTTCCGGGGGGGAAAAACCCCCAAAAAACCCCCCCGGGGGAATTTTTTTAAAAAAAAAAATTTTTAAAAAGGGGAAAAAGGGGGGCCCCCGGGGGCCCCGGGGGAAAATTTTGGGGGGGAAAAAGGGGGGGGGGGGGAAAAAAGGGGGGGGGAAAATTTTTTCCCCTTTCGGGAAAACCCCCCCGGGGGCCCCCCCCTTGGGGGAAAAAGGGGGGTTTTTTTTTTTTTTTTAAATTTTTTCGGGGGGGTTTTTTTTCCCCCCCCCCCCCAAAACCCCCCCCCGGGAAACCCCCCCAAAAAAGGGGGGAAAAAAATTTTTTTAAATTTTTTAAAAAATTTTCCCCCGGGGAAAAAGGGGGCCCGGGGCCCCCTTTTTCCCCTTTTTTTTGGGGGGGGTTTTTTTTTTTGGGGCCCGGGGGGAAAAAAATTTTTTTTTGGGGAAAAAAAAAACCCCCCCCCCCCCCGGGGGGGGGTTTTGGGGAAAAACCGGCCCTTAAGGGGGGGTTTTTTTTTTTTTTTGGGAAAAAAGGGGGGGAAAAAGGGGGCCCCCCCCAAAAAAGGGGGAAAAAAAAAACCCCCAAAAAAAAAAACCCCCAAAAATTTCCCCGGGGGGGAAATTTTCCCAAAAGGGGGGGAAAAAAAAGGGGGGGAAACCCCCCCCCTTTTTTCCCCCCCCCCAAAAAACCCCCAAAAGGGGTTTTTTTTTGGGCCAACCCCGGGGCCCCCTTTTTTTTTCCCCCCCTTTTAAAAAGGGGGGGCCCCCCCAAAAAACCCCCCCAAAAAAACCCCCCTTTTTTGGGGGCCGGGCCCCCAAAAAAAATTTTAAAAAAAAATTGGGAAAAATTTTTGGGGAAAAATTTTTTTTTCCCCCAGGAAGGAAAAAAAAAAAAAAAGGGAAAGGGAAATAGGAAAGAAAAAAAGGGGGGGGGGCCCAAATTTTTCCTTCCCCCCCCAAAAAAAAAACCCCCAAAAAATTTAAACCTTTTTTTAAATTTTCCCTTTTGTTAAAATTTTTTGGGACCGGGTTTGGGGTTTTGGGGGAAAAAAAAAAAAAATTAAAAACCCCTTTTGGGTTTTTCCCCTTAAAGGGGAAAAAATTTTTAAAAAAAACCAAATTTTTTAAAAAAAATTCCCAAAAAAAAAAAAACCCCGGGGGCCCCCTTTTTTTTTTTTTAAAAAAAATTTTTTTTTTTTAAAAAGGGGTTTTTCCAAAAAAAAATTTTTTTTTTAAAAAAAAAAAATTAATTTCCAAAATTTTTAAAAAAAAACCCCCCCCCCTTTTTTAAAAACCCCCCAAAAAAAAACTTTTTTTAAAGGTTAACCCCCAAAAAAAAAAAAACCAGGCCCCCCCAATTTTTCCCCCCCCGGGCCCCCAAAATTTTTTTTATACTAAAATTTAAAAAAAAAAAAAAATTAAACCAAAAATTTTTAAAAAAATTATTCCCCAAAAAATTTTTTTTTTTTTTTCCCCCCCCCCCCAAAAAAAAAATTTTTTTTTTTTAAAAAAAGGGAAAACCCTTTAAAAGGGGGGAAAAAATTTTTAAAAAAAAATTTTTTTCCCCCCCCAAATTTTTTTCGGCCCCCCGGGGAAAAAAAAACCCCCCCAAAAAAAAGGGGGGGGGGGAAAAAAAAAGGGCCCCCCCCGGGCCCAAAAAACCCCCAAAAAAAAAAAACCCCCCCCCGGGGGGGTTTTCCCTTCCTTTTTAAAAAAAAAAAAAATTAAAAAAAGGGGAAAAACCCCCCCCCTTTTTTTCCAAATTTTTTTCCCGGGGGGAAAAAAAAAAAAGGGGGGGGGTTTTTTTTTTTCCCCCCTAAAGGGAAAAAAGGGGGGGGTTTTTAAATTTGGGGGGGGAAAGGGTTTCCCTTTTTTTTTTTTTTTAAAACCCCCCCTTTTTTTTTTTTGAAACCCCAAAAAAAAAAGGGGGGTTTTTAAACCCCCCTTTTTTAAAAAACCCCCCCGGGCCGGGGGAAAAAAGGGTTTTTTCCCCCCCCGGAAACCCCCCAAAACAAATTTTCCAAAGTCCTTGGGCCAAAAAAAAAAAAAACAAAAAAAAAAAAAAAAAAAAAATTTTGGGCCCCCGGGGGCCCTTTTCCCCCGGTTTTTAAAATTTTTTTTTTTGTTTTTGGAAAAAAGGGGGTTTTTTTAAAAAACCCCCTTTAAAAAACCCCGGGGGGTTTTTTTTTGGGGGGTTTTTTTTTCCCCCAAAAAAAAAAATTTTTTTTTTTAAAAAAAATTTTTTAAAAAATTTTTTTTTTTTTTAATTTTAAAAATTTTTTTTTTTTTAAAAAATTTTTAAAAATTTTATAATTTTAAAAAAAAAATTTTTTTTTTTTTTTAAATTTTAAAAAAATTTTTTAAAAAAAAAAAAATTTTAAAAAAACCCCAAACCCCCCAAAAAAAAAAGGTTTTTTAAAAAAATTTTTTTTTTAAAAAAAAAAATAAAAAAATAAAAAAAAAAAAAAAAAAGGCCCGGGAAAAAAAGGAAAAAAAAAGGAAAACCCCCCCCAAAAAAAAAAAAAAAGGGGAAAAAGGGAAAAGGGGGGGGGGAAAAAAAAAAAAAAAAAAAAAAAAAAAAAAAAAAAAAAAATGGGGAAAAAAAAAATTTAAAACCGGGAAAAATTTTTATTTTAAATTTTTTCCCCAAAAAATTTTTTGGTTTTGGGGGAAAATTTAAAAAAGGGGGGCCCCCCATTTTAAAAAAAAAAAATTTTTTTTTAAAAAAAAAAAAAAAAAAAAAAAAACATAATTTTTCCAAAATTAAATTTTTTTTTAATTTTTTTATTTTAAAAAAAAAAAAATTTTAAAAAAAAAATTTTTTTTTTTTATTTCAAAAATTTTTTTATAAAAATTTTTTTTTTTTTGGGGGGGGTTTTTAAAAAAATTTTTTTAAAAAAAAAAAAAAAATTTTTAAAAATTTTTTTTTTTTTAAAAAAAAAAAAAAAAACCCAAAAAAAAAAAAAAAATTTTTTTAAAAAAAAAAAAAACCAAAAAAAAGGGGAAAAAAAAAAAATTTTTAAAAAAAAAAAAAAAAAAAAAAAAAAAAAGGGGGAAAAAAAAAAAAAAAAAAAAGAAAAAATTTTTTTAAAAAAAAAAAAAAAAAAAAAAAAGAAAAAATTTTTTTTTTAAAAAAACCCCGGGGTTTAAACCCGGGGGAAAAATTTTTAAAAATATTTAAAAACCCCAAAAAAAAAAAAATAAAGGAAAAGGGGAAAAAAAAAGGAAAAAATTTTTAAAACCCCGGGGGGAAAAAAAAAAAAAAAAAAAATTTTTTTTTTTTTTTCCCCCCAAAAAATGGGGGTTTTTTTTTTTTTAAAACCCCCGGAAAAAAAACCCCCAAAAAAAAAAAAAACTTTCCCCCCCAAAAAAAAAAACCCCCGTTGGGGGGGGGTTTTTTCCCCCCAAAAAAATTTTTGGGGCCCCCCCCCCCCTTTTAAAAAAACCCCAAAAAAAATTTTAAAAACCCAAAATTTTTAAAAGGGTTTTTTTTAAATTTTTTTTAAAAAAAAAATTTTTTTTTTTTTTTTTTTTTTTTTTTTAAAAAAAATTTTTTTTTTTCCCCCCCCCCAAAAATTTTAAGGAAATTTTTAAAAAATTTTAAAAAAAAAAAAGGGGAAAAAATTTGGGTTTTTTTCCCAAAAAAAAAAAAAATTTGGAAAAAATTTTTTTTAAAAAAATTTTTTTTTAAAAAAAAATGGGAAAAAAAAAAAATTTTAAAAAAATTAAAACCCCTTTGGGGGAAAAAAAGGGGGCCCCCCGGGGGGGGGAAAAATTTTTTAAAAAAACCCGAAAAAAAAAATTTTTTTTTAGAAAAAAAAAAAAAAAAAAAAAAAAAAAAAAATTTTTAAAAAAAAAATTTTAAAAAAAAAAAAAATTGGTTTTGGGGGGGGTTTTTTTTTTAAAAAAATTTTCCCCCCAAAAAAATTTTTTTTTTCCCCCCAAAAATAAACCCCCTTTAAAAAAAAATTTTTCCTTAAAAATTTTTCCCCCCTTTTTGGGGAAAAATTTTTTAAAAAAAGGGAAAAACCAAAAAAACCCCCTTTTTTTTTTGGGGGCCCCGGGGGGAAAAAAGTTTTTTCCCCCCCTTTTTTAAAAAAAAATTTTTTAAAATTTTTTTTTTTTTATAACCATACACTTCACCATTTCTAGAGCCAACGACCATACCACGTTGAATGCACCGCTTCTCGTCCGATCAGCGAAGTTAAGCAACGTTGGGTCTGGTTAGTACTTGGATGGGTGACCGCCTGGGAACACCAGATGTTGTTGGCATTCCAACTTTTTCATGTAGGTATCTATTATATTATTATTATTATTATTTTTTTTTTTTTTTTTTTTTTTTTTTTTTTTTTTTTTTTTGGCCCATACAAAACCCTACATTAAGTTTATATGTCTCTAATACCTGCTCGACTTTAAACACTTTGGTCAGGTCAATCCTTCTTAAAAGCCCCGCTTTCACAGAGATAAGCAGCGAGGGAAAAGTTTGGTGACTTAATCACATTATACTTACTACATGTATGTATGTATGTATGTATGTATGTATGTATGTATGTATGTATGTATGTGGAACAAGTCACTCCGGCCCCTAGTCACTCCGGCCTCTCAGAGGTTCAACCCTAGTCACTGCGGCCTCCCAGAGCTGAGTGTAGCCTACGTGTCTGCGTGTTCGAGCCCATGAAGTGTGTACATTTTTAATGTTAATCTAGATATTAAAAAAAGAAACGTATGCTTGAGCTTGATGATTAGATGATGCTAAAGCTAAAAAAAAAATTGATAAAAATATAATTACCATAATAAAATATAATAAATAAATATACTTAAAAAAAACAATAATAGACGTCTTGTGCAGCGTTGTTTTATGCTTTGTATCTGCAATTATAGACGGTTTACAACTTCGCTACGCAGTTTTTTTTCGGGCGACGACGACAGCGGTACGACACTCGGTAAAATAAACACTAGATGGCGACTTGACTGTTGGTAGCCACTTTGTAGATATTTTTGTAATTTGTTCATTTATAGCCATAATATGACACAGATGAAGACACAAAATGACACAGACTCTCCAGATAGCCCCTTCTAACTTTCCTGAAATCATGGATGTAGAAATGTAAGTATGAGCGCCACCACACGTCTGTACATCGAAAAAAACGTTGACCTGGCAACTTTAGTGTTATCTATGGTACGTAATAAATTAATGAAGTGAAAGCCTATTACTATGTTCCTTATAGCCAATCTAAAGTATTAGTGTTGGTGTGTGGCAGCATTGCAGAATAAGCAATATCACTTTCCAGTTTCCACCAACATAGCTTCATATTTTATTGGCGGCCGGAGTGACCAGGGTGGTAGGCCGGAGTGACCAGGGTGGGGGCCGGAGTGACGGAGTGACTAGGGGCCGGAGTGACTTGTAATCGTATGTATGTATGTACATAATTATGTATGTATGTATGTACATATGTCTCTTTTACACACACACACGCACATAGTGTGTCTTAGATAGGGAGGTGGGGGAGCGGCGACGGTTGAAAAAAGTTCTCTCTCTCTCAATGTGTAATAATAAATAATAATCAAGGCACTGTGCCTTATGCTTTCTATCTATCTATCTATCTATCTATCACACACACGCGCGCGTACACATTCTTTTTTAGATAGGGAGATGGGGGAGCGACGACGGTTGAAAAAGTGTCTGTCTGTCACTCACTCTCTCTCTATGTGTAATAATAAATAATAATCAAGGCACTGTGCCTTATGCTCTCTATCTATCTATCTAACTATCTATCACACACACGCGCGCGTACACATTCTTTTTTAGATAGGTAGATGGGGGAGCGACGACGGTTGAAAAAGTGTCTGTCTGTCACTCACTCTCTCTCTATGTGTAATAATAAATAATTATCAAGGCACTGTGCCTTATGCTCTCTATCTATCTATCTATCACACACACACGCGCACGTACACATTCTTTTTTACATAGGGAGATGGGGGAGCGACGACGGTTGAAAAAGTGTCTGTCTGTCACACTCTCTCTCTCTCTCTCTCATTCTCTCTCTCTCTATGTGTAATAATAAATAATTATCAAGGCACTGTGCCTTATGCTATCTATCTTTCTGTCACACACACACACACAGTGTGTACGGGAGTTTGTTCTGCATCTGTGCAGTGAATTTGTACTTTCGTTTGGGCATTTGTCAGGGGCCCGTCGTTAGTGGTGAGAAGGTCACACGGCCAAAAACTGTAAAGGGTAATCCAAACCGACCCGATCAAGGCCAGTTCAAGAGTGGCGCAACCAACGTGAGGCGACGGCGTGGATGCAGGGAGCATCGACTTAATACAGGACTTCTACACGTAAGCGACGTGACCGAATCCAGTTCAAAGCAGCTAGCTGCCACCCAATGGAACATTTGATCTGACTCACTCATATAGTACACTGTTAGTAAAATCTTCACAACAAAATTAATGAAAATCACTGTCGCGTGTTTCCTCTTGAAAAACGTCCATCGTCACGGTATCTTCTTCTTGTGACCTTAGTCGCTTAGTATCGCTTCATAGGTCCTCTTCCACTTTGTCTCCTTCGTTAACAAAACTTGTTAACTCTTCCCATTTTTATTTCCCCTGGGAAAGATATTTTGATCAGTTTTCAATCCTTTGATTATCATCCTAATTCATAGTCTATTTCGTGTTCTGATCTCCCAACACTGCGTTAGGAACACTTTAGTGAGGTTTACAATACTTACAGTTTCCTTTCTGTCCCCATACTATCTACTTCAGCTCCCTTCACACATTCCATAATGGAACCACGATAGCGCCAATAATGCAATCCGCAGCGCCGTCATGGTACTAATTATGGGTCGGTCCATCATGATATTCTTTTATTTATTCACTACACTATTCACGGTCTGTGATTAACAACACACGTAAACACCACCCCCACCCACACGTCTGCTTCACAACACTTCGAGAGATCGACTGCGGACTGACCTCACTCACTCTCTCACTCTCTCTCTCTCTCTCTCTCCCCACCAATCCCTACCCACGGCGGACCCACCCAAAATACTATTAATAATTATTATTATTATTAATGTATAATAATAATTATTATTAATAAAACAATAACAATAATAATAGTAATAATGATCATAATAATGAGAGACAGAGAAAGAGAAAGAGAGAGAGAGAGAGAGAGAGAGAGAGAGAGAGAGAGAGAGAGAGAGAGAGAGGGGAGGAGGAAGAGAGAGAGAAGAGAGAGAGAGAGAGAGAAGAGAGTCTTGATAGCTGTCGCGGACAGGACAGACAGTTTCACACTTACTCCAAGGATAAGGGCTAAAATGTTGCCGCACATACGGTCANTTTATATTTTATAATATATATATATAAATATATCCACCCCAAAAAAAAAAATTTAAAATAAAAATTTTAAAAAATTTGCAAAATTTATGTTAAAAAAAAATTTGTAATTTACATATTTTTTGTTTCCAAAATTTCCTATAGGTTGATTTCTTGAACAAAAATTTGGCCAGGGAAAAAAACCCGCAACAAGAAAGAAAGAAGAGAGAAAGAGAGAAAGGGGAGAAAGAGGAAGAGAGAGGGGAAAAAGAGAGAGAGAAGAGAGAAAAAGAAAAAGGGGAAGGAGAGAAGGAGAATAATAAAAAAGGAAGTTTTGCGAAAAAAAATTCTCCAATCTTATAGTAATTTTATTTATGTTATGACTTCCCCTTAAACGGCGTTGGATCGACCGTGGGGGCATATTAATAATAAATAAGCCCAAACAAAAAAAATCAATAAAAAGGATTGAAAAAAAGAAAAAAAGACAAAAAGAAAAAAAAAATTTAAATTATTTGTCTTTTACTTATCCATATGAGATACGGTCCCCCGGGGTTTGGTTCTCCGTTTCCACCCGGGAAGGGAAAAAGGGGCCCTTTGGGGAGAGAAAGCCCAGTGAATTTCACTCAGTTTTCCTCAAACTATTTACACTATAATTCTCGTGGGGGTCCGGTTTGGTGGCGCCCGGGGCGCCCCCTTATCCCCCCCCCCCCCCCCTTCCCCCCCCAAAATTTTTCCCCCCAAAAAAAAAGTCAAAATTAAATAAAAAATATTCTTTTATAAGATCCCAAAAAACCCAAAAAATTTGAACCCGTAGCATTTAAAAAAGCAACAATTATAAAAAATATTATCCATAGATCCAAAAATTAGTCCCGAGGGGGTAATTTGGCCCTTTCCAACGGCCCGGTTCATTCGGCCCCGCCATTTTGCTTTGTTTTTGTTTCAATAAAAATAAGAGTGTAACATTTTTTGAATATCCCATGTAGTAAAAACCATTTTAAATTTCTAGTATTAATATAATATAAATATCGATTTTTTAAACTAAACCCCGAAAAAAAAATAGAAATTTTAAAAAACCCAAAAAAAAAGGGGGCAAAGTTTGTTTAAAAAAACGCGATTTGGCAAATTTCATGGGATTCAAATACAAAGACTGAGACTTTCTTTAAAAAAGCTATTATATTTTTTTTTCCTCTACTTTAAATGAAAATATAAAAATGCTCTATCTTGTCTCTTTTCGTAATCAATGCTCATTTTGGGGGTCCGTTTTTACCCCTGACAAAACACTCGCGGGGAAAATTGGCCCAGGAATGTCCCCCCCAGGGCATATCACGGAGGAAACTCTTTTTTGCACTTGTTCTTTTGTTTCAGTTTTTGAATGCTATATGGAATTAGTTTAAGGGTGTGGTAAAATAAAAAGGGTAAATTTTTACTCAAGGACCAGAATTCTCTACAAAAATTGGGAAATGTTTTCTGTTTCCTTAATGGCTACGGTAAATGTGCATTTTCAACCAATATTCCTATAAACCAATATCTCCGACAAAAACGGGGGGGCTATGCCCACTCATACCCCCTGCTAGTTAACAAAACCTAACATGGCATTGATTACTAAAAAAACGGTATTATTTTACATTAGGACCGAAATTCCCTAACAATTGGGAGTGGGTTTTCTTTTTACCTTTTAATTCTAGAAACATTTTCTCTAGAGTTTCGTCGAAAATCTTTACTTTCGAAGATAATGAATTTCATAGGGAGGCGAGAGCCAATTTTTTCTGCGCCTGACTCTTCTTCCTCTTGTAAACCTGATCGCCTCGTTTTTCCCCCCCTTCCCGCGGACACTTTTTAAGCAGATTTGCATTAGTTTGGGGGTTAAAGCGTGTGTTAGGTTTGGTTAGGATCAAAAAAGGTGGGGTTAGGTTAGTTTAATTTTCAAAAACTCCCATACCCCCCGGATCTCCTTCTTTTTAAAAACACCTTATATCTCCGAAAAAAAAGGTTTTTACGGGAAATCATAGAGAAATGTTTCCCAGAAACCCAAAAAAAACAGAAAAACCCTTCCCAATTTTGGGAGGGGAATCGGCCCCAGTGTAAAGTATTACTAAATTAAGTAACAATGCTTAGAAATTATAAAAAAAAAAAAACATAGACCCAGAAAAAAAAGAAAGACTAGGAACTCAAAGACTAACCCAAACGTGTGGGTTTGGGCATCTTTTTTCCCCCTAACCGACATGTAAGAACGCTCACAATGTTTATAGTGTCCTGGGCATGGTATGACATGTTTTTTCAGTTTTGGAGGTTTGTCAAATTTTTAAGATTTTTTTTTTTATATATATATTATATATTATATGACCCAATTTTACCCCCGAGTTAGGTCCCCATTTACCCTTTAGGGAAAAACCCCCCCCTTGCAGTTATTTTAAAAACTTTGAAATTTTCAAAATTTAGAAAATAGGAGTGCCCTCCTATAATAGTTTAACTTTTTTTTTGTTTTTTTAATAGATATGGGGAAACTAGATCAAAATTTTTCAAAACCCGGACCAAAACCCGGGGCGGCACACCACATAAAAAAAATGAATGTAATATTAATAATTTTAACAAAATAAAAAAATAATGGGGAAAATGAAACTTAAATTATAAAGCTACCAAGCATAAAAAATTAAAAATAAAAACATTTGAGAAAAAAATTTTAGTTTTTACTACAAATTTAAAAAAGAGAAAACCCTTACTATGATAAAAAATTTTAAAAAAATTGAAAAAATGGTAATGTAGAAAGGTTTCCCCATCCGACTAGTACCAAGGGTGTTCAAAAATATTTCAGAATGCCCCTGAAGTACTTAAAAAAATAAATTGTGTGACTGAATAAAAATTTTTGCACAAATCTTTAAATCTCAGAAGAGGAAGGAAACCCTACGCATATTTTTGGCTAAGTTTTGTTGCAGGTACACACACTTGCAAATTGCAATGATCATGATCAATGTTTGAATTTGCAATGCCGTTTCTAATCGGATTAAATTTTGCACTAGTGAAATACCCTATCTTCGGAGCTCCTTTGGGATATAAGCATATAAATTTACCATTTCTAGAGCCCAAGACCAACCCCGGGTTTTAAAGCACCGCTTTCGTCCCATCAGCAAGTTAACAACGTTTGGGGCTGGTTGTACTTGGGGGGTGACGCCTGGGAACACCAATGTGTTGGCATTCCCAATTTTTTTTAATAGGTTTTTTTTTTTTTTTTTTTTTTTGGGGCCCCTACAAAACCTACATTAAGTTTTTATTCTCAATACCTGCTCGACTTTAAACACTTTGGGGCAGGTCAATCCTTTTTAAAAGCCCCTTTCACAGAGATAAGCAGCGAGGGAAAAGTTTGGTGACTTAATCACATTATACTTACTACATGTATGTATGTATGTATGTATGTATGTATGTGGAACAAGTCACTCCGGCCCCTAGTTTCTCCGGCCCCAGTCACTCCGGCCTCTCAGAGGTTCAACCCTAGTCACTGCGGCCTCCCAGAGCTGAGTGTAGCCTACGTGTCTGCGTGTTCGAGCCCATGAAGTGTGTACATTTTTAATGTTCATCTAGATATTAAAAAAAGAAACGTATGCTTGAGCTTGATGATTAGATGATAAGCTAAAAAAAAAATTGATAAAAATATAATTACCATAAAATAAAATATAATAAATAAATATACTTAAAAAAACAATAATAGACGTCTTGTGCAGCGTTGTTTTATGCTTTGTATCTGCAATTATAGACGGTTTACAACTTCGCTACGCAGTTTTTTTTCGGGCGACGACGACAGCGGTACGACACTCGGTAAAATAAACACTAGATGGCGACTTGACTGTTGGTAGCCACTTTGTAGATATTTTTGTAATTTGTTCATTTATAGCCATAATATGACACAGATGAAGACACAAAATGACACAGACTCTCCAGATAGCCCCTTCTAACTTTCCTGAAATCATGGATGTAGAAATGTAAGTATGAGCGCCACCACACGTCTGTACATCGAAAAAAACGTTGACCTGGCAACTTTAGTGTTATCTATGGTACGTAATAAATTAATGAAGTGAAAGCCTATTACTATGTTCCTTTTAGCCAATCTAAAGTATTAGTGTTGGTGTGTGGCAGCATTGCAGAATAAGCAATATCACTTTCCAGTTTCCACCAACATAGCTTCATATTTTATTGGCGGCCGGAGTGACCAGGGTGGTAGGCCGGAGTGACCAGGGTGGGGGCCGGAGTGACGGAGTGACTAGGCGGTCCATACAAAAACCGGATCGGACCGGATCGGACCGGATCGGACCGGGTCGGACCGGATCGGAGCTATAAAATAGCCAAATGAGGGACATTAAGCATTTTAAGGCACTGGACGACAGTTTTGTGGGTTTATCCCACAAATGGGCGACAGTTTTGTGGGGTAGGTTATCTTCAGAAGTAGCACTATTTTATTTTTGCTCGCTATATCAATGTGAAGGTCAATAGTTTACATTAATGATAATTTATTACAACATATACAAATTAAATCAAATGAGAAATGTTAAAAAGCATTATGTACATGTAAAATAAAAATATAGAATAAAATGTCATCTGAAAGTGTCCATTACTTGTGTCCTCATCTTCTTTGCCTCCTTTGTCGTAGTGGAGCGCTCAGTTATTTTCCGTTTCTTTTGGTTTGGTTTTTTACCGCCGCCCAGGGACTTGGGTAGGGTGAGCTGGCCGTCGGAGCTTGTTACAGTCTGTCTGCAGAAATTACCCGTGCTGTGCAGAAATTTTTTCCATAGTTTCTGTCTTTCCGCCGCCGTTTTGGTTGCGTACACACTCAGTTTGATCGAGTAACCTGCAAAGTCGGGTGCTAGTTTGTAATTACCTGGACAGATCATGGCTCTCTCCACGTCCTTGTATTGTGCCTGTATATGTTGGATAAGGGTCTTGGCGAGGTGGTGTGCTGGTTGGGGCTTCCAGTCTATCAGATGTTTCAATACATGGTTGACGCTCTCGCAATTATTGTTGGTCCACGTCTGGTCGATGCATCCAGCTGCGCTGACAACCGCAACCACCTCGCGGACTAGTGGAGCCACCCGGGTCGTGAAATATTTAAGGAAACAAGGAAGAGAAGCTAGCGATGTCGTCGGTAAGGGTTGCAAGGCGTTTTGTCGTATATTATGGTGTCGTCTGCTGAAATAAGTCCACGTGGACCGAAAATTTGTCTTGAATGAGTTTCTGGTCGTTCTCTCTGTGTTGCTCCTACTTTTTTTTTTTAAGTAGTCGTCGAAGTTGTTCTTCAGGTGTCGTGTGCAGAGGATGTTTCTGGCTGAGGGGAAGTTAAAGTTGATGGCTTGTCGCAGGGCTGTCTCGTCGTCTGTGCCGATGATTAGCTTGCTGGTATCTGTGTCTCGGAGGCTGGCCGCTAAAGTCGAAAAAAAGGGATGATACGAGTCAAAGGTGGACGAGCCGTGCAAGAACAATGGTCCCAGAATGGATGATGATGCATTGCAGTTCCACTGCCCAAAGTGTGTGAAGGTGGACGGCGCTTTCTCTTTTGAGATATGCTTGTCAAAGTAAGTTTCTACATAATTCTACATTGTACATAATGTCACATACAGGGTGTAACACGAGTTTCTGCAAATATTGATACAGGTGAAAGAACATGTAATTCTAAGCACAAAATATTCTATAGCCATATGCTTTTTGAAGCTTCCCTTAGACGTGAGATGAAGTTAGAAAAATTAGCGCGGCCAGTAATTTCACCATGGCAGGCGGTTAAATTGCCGCTTGGTGACATTTTGAATGATCTAATCATACTGTTTACTAGTAATGGAGCATTACATTATCTTATAACAACACAATTGGTATTAATGGACATGTTATTACTAAATAAGCAGTACATGAGAACAGCAGGGCTGTAATAAAAAATACTGTAAAAGGCTAAGTGGCAAAGCGTCGGGGCGGGGGACCGCCCCGACGGCGGCACCATGGCGACAACCGCCTGCCATGGTGAAATTACTGGCCGCGCTAATTTTCCTAACTTCATCTCACGTCTAAAGGAAGCTTCAAAAAGCATATGGTTATAGAATATTTTGTGCTTAGAATTACATGTTCTTTCACCTGTATCAATATTTGCAGAAACTCGTGTTACCCAAACCCCCGTATGTGACATTATGTACAATGTAAATTATGTAGAAACTTACTTTGACAAGCATATCTCAAAAGAGAAAGCGCCGTCCACCTTCACACACTTTGGGCAGTGGAACTGCAATGCATCATCCTCCCAGAGTACGACATTGGCACGTGACAAAGGTACACATTTGTTATGCACCCAGGCAGTACAACTGCTACACTCTATACAGTCAGATAGACATTCTTGTTTGCACTGTGTACAAGGGTACTGCGCAAAAGCAGCTTTCCTTCGCCTGATACAGTAAGACATTTCTAGTTCTTCCGGCCTCTCAAAGGTTCAACCCTAGTCACTGCTACTTGCTCACTGTCACTTGAACCCTATTTGTCTCGAAGCTCGAAGGTTAAGCAACGACCACTCAGAAGATTAACTCGCAGGATTCGATACCTGGGATGCTTCTGATGAACTGTTTGAACCCTGTTTGTTTCGAACTCAAAGGTTAAGCAACGACAACTCAGGAGATTCACTCACAGGATTCGATACCTGGGATGCTTCTGATGAACTGTTTGAACCCTGTTTTGTTTCGAAGCTCAAAGAGCTTGGACGCATATTTGTATATACAGATATATTTTAGTAGTTGTTTTTTTTACTTGGACGCATATTTTTATATAGCTACATATTTATTTTAGCTACCGTAGATAACGGTAAAGTCACCAGGACAACTTTTTTTTCTGTTTACAGACGTGTGGTGGCGTTAAGCGGCGTTTCCTGCTTGCGTGACCTTGAAAGACGTGCGTCTCTGGAGGCAAAGATTCGGAGCCTCCAATTCTTTTGGCGCGCTGCGTGAGCGGTGGTGCCACAATTTATAGAACATTATGCGAAACTAGTTTTCGCAATATCAAAATAATGCTGTTTCCAAGGTCTGATTTAAAATATATTTATTATCAGTGATTCTGGAAGATAATATTAGTAATGGAAGACATACATGATGTGAAAATATTGTGTTTCGCTGCTTGAAGGGGGAACAGCGGCAACGCTGCTTGAATGTAAGCTCCACCACCACCACTACCTAAAACTGGTGTTTTTTCTGCGTTATTTCTCGTGTTCTCTAGTTCTAACCCTCTCACGTGCCCCTCTAGTAGCTACTACTACTATATACCATCCTTCCTACAGCATCCCGCTACGCCACCAACCGTGGCGTGATGACGTCTACAGGCCGTGTAATAGGTAGTAATTATTAGTAATTTTACTAATAATTGTTACGTAATAATTGTTAAGTAATAAGTGTTACTAATTAGTAATTAGTAACTCCCCCCTGGGGAGTGACCAGTGAGACGAGGTAACGTCATCGTGACGTCACTGTGACGTCACGATAACAAGACGAACGTAGCAAATACGTGAAGTCAAAACTGTCGCCCATTTGTGGGATAACCCCACAAAACTGTCGCCCAGTGCCTTAAAATGCTTAATGTCGCCCTCATTTGGCTATTTTATAGCTCCGATCCGGTCCGATCCGGTCCGATCCGGTCCGATCCGGTTTTTGTATGGACCCGTGACTAGGGGCCGGAGTGACTTGTAATCGTATGTATGTATGTACATAATTATGTATGTATGTATGTACATATGTCTCTTTTACACACACACACGCACATAGTGTGTCTTAGATAGGGAGGTGGGGGAGCGGCGACGGTTGAAAAAAGTTCTCTCTCTCTCAATGTGTAATAATAAATAATAATCAAGGCACTGTGCCTTATGCTTTCTATCTATCTATCTATCTATCACAACACACGCGCGCGTACACATTCTTTTTAGATAGGGGAATGGGGAGCGACGACGGTTGAAAAAGTGTCTGTCTGTCACTCACTCTCTCTCTATGTGTAATAATAAATAATTATCAAGGCACTGTGCCTTATGCTCTCTATCTATCTATCTATCACACACACACGCGCACGTACACATTCTTTTTTACATAGGGAGATGGGGGAGCGACGACGGTTGAAAAAGTGTCTGTCTGTCACACTCTCTCTCTCTATGTGTAATAATAAATAATTATCAAGGCACTGTGCCTTATGCTATCTATCTTTCTGTCACACACACACACACACACAGTGTGTACGGGAGTTTGTTCTGCATCTGTGCAGTGAATTTGTACTTTCGTTTGGGTTTTTCAGGGGCCCGTCGTTAGTGGTGACAAGGCCACACGGCCAAAAACTGTAAAGGGTAATCCAAACCGACACGATCAAGGCCAGTTCAAGAGTGGCGCAACGTGAGGCGACGGCGTGGACGCAGGGAGCAACGACTTAATACAGGACTTCTACACGTAAGCGACGTGACCGAATCCAGTTCAAAGCACCTACCTGCCACCCAATGGAACATTTTATCTGACTCACTCATATAGTAGCCTACACTTGTTAGTAAAGTCTTCACAACAAAATTAATGAAAATCACTGTCGCGTGTTTCCTCTTGAAAAACGTCCATCGTCACGGTATCTTCTTCTTGTGACCTTAGTCGCTTAGTATCGCTTCATAGGTCCTCTTCCACTTTGTCTCCTTCGTTAACAAAATTTGTTAACTCTTCCCATTTTTATTTCACCTGGGAAAGATATTTTGATCAGTTTTCAATCCTTTGATTATCATCCTAATTCATAGTCTATTTCGTGTTCTGATCTCCCAACACTGCGTTAGGAACACTTTAGTGAGGTTTACAATACTTACAGTTTCCTTTCTGTCCCCATACTATCTACTTCAGCTCCCTTCACACATTCCATAATGGAACCACGATAGCGCCAATAATGCAATCCGCAGCGCCGTCATGGTACTAATTATGGGTTGGTCCATCATGACATCATGATATTCTTTTATTTATTCACTACACTATTCACGGTCTGTGATTAACAACACACGTAAACACCACCCCCACCCACACGTCTGCTTCACAACACTTCGAGAGATCGACTGCGGACTGACCTCACTCACTCTCTCACTCTCTCTCTCTCTCTCTCCCCACCAACCCCTACCCACGGCGGACCCACCCAAAATACTATTAATAATTATTATTAATGTATAATAATAATTATTATTAATAAAACAATAACAATAATAATAGTAATAATGATCATAATAATGAGAGAGAGAAAGAGAAAGAGAAAGAGAGAGAGAGAGAGAGAGAGAGAGAGAGAGAGAGAGAGAGAGAGAGAGAGAGAGAGAGAGAGAGAGTCTTGATAAGGCCTGTCGCGGACAGGACAGACAGACTTTCACACTTATTCTCCAAGAGGATAAGGGCTAAAATAAATGTTGCCGCACCATCTCACGGTCACACACACAGTGTCTTATAAGATAGGGAGGTGGGGGAGCGGCGACGGTTGAAAAAAGTTACCCCCCCCTCCCCCCCAAACACCATTATTATAAGGGATGACATTAACACTTAAACGGCGTTGGATGATGCGACCGTGGGACGCATATTAAGTATATAGGAATAAGCCCAAACATACAAAAATCAATGAAAATCTATTGAAAGAAAGAATACTACTTATCTCCTTACTTATCTCCTTGACCTGAGGAGGCTGAGGGATTATCCCCATGCCCCGTCTACACCCAGGCAGCTGGGCAGTAATTCTACCTACTAATGCGTCACACGGTGGTGTTAATTAATGGGGTCAAATCTCGCTCACTCTCATTTCCCTATCCGCCCATCCAGGCACGCCACGCTCTCACTCAATCATTCACCTACCCGCCCATCCACCCACGCCCTCACTCTCTTACTCACTAACCGATCCACGCCCTGACTCATTTCTGCAACACCCCTCCAACCCACTCACTCCCTCTTTAATTAACCCACCAACACTACTCACTCAATCACTTATTCACGAATCCATCCCCGCCTTCACTCACCCACCCACCCACGCCCTCACCTACTCACTCACTCACCATGAACGAGGTTGAAGTGAAGTGATTATATATATATACTAGCCGCAAAGCCGCCCTCCGGGCGGACTTTTTGGCTAGCTCCTGCGGAGGGCTATTGGTGGTGGGCCTTCGGCCCACCACCTGTGTTTGGTGGGCCTTCGGCCCACCAAACACGGACTCTCCAGATAGCCCCTTCTAACTTTCCTGAAATCATGGATGTAGAAATGTATGTATTACCCCCACCCATTCACTCACCCATTACCCATCACCCCCCACCCATTCACTCACCCATTACCCATCACCCCCCACCCATTCACTCACCCATTACCCATCACCACACACCCATTCACTCACCCATTACCCATCACCCCCCACCTATTCCCTCACCCATCACCCATCACCCCCCACCCATTCACTCACCCATCACACCCACACCCATTACCCATCACCCCACCCATTCACTCACCCATTACCCATCACCCTACATCAAGGTTTCCTCAATTCTCGCAACCCACTTTTTTTTTTCACAATTATCGCTAATAGGCTGCTAAAAAAAAAGAAAAAGTGATCGGATCATCTCATAATTGGGCTTAAAACCTTCCCCTGTTCAACCCGGCTCCAAAAATGTGCCATATGAGGTGATTGCGCCACGGGGGGCGGAACCTATACCAACACACACACACACACACACACCCACACACACACACAGACAGACAGACAGACAACACTTTCGCTTATATTTACCATTACCCATCACCCCCCACCTATTCCCTCACCCATCACCCATCACCCCCAACCCATCACCCCCCACCCATTCACTCACCCCATCACCCCACACCCATTACCCATCACCCCACCCATTCACTCACCCATTACCCATCACCCTACATCAAGTTTCCTCAATTCTCGCAACCCACTTTTTTTCACAATTATCGCTAATAGGCTGCTAAAAAAAAAAAAAAAAAGTGATCGGATCATCTCATAATTGGGCTTAAAACCTTCCCCTGGTCAACCCGGTTCAAAAATGTGCCATATGAGGTGATTGCGCCACGGGGGGCGGAACCTATACCAGACACACACAACACACACACACACACACACACACACACACAGACAGACAGACAGACAGACACACTTTTGCTTATATTTACCATTACCCATCACCCCCCACCTATTCCCTCACCCATCACCCATCACCCCCCACCCATTCACTCACCCATCACCCCACATCCATTACATCACCCCACCCATTCACTCACCCATTACCCATCACCCTACATCAAGGTTTCCTCATTCTCC
>JACEEZ010026460.1:101909-124409 GCA_016584305.1 Chionoecetes opilio
CCTTTTAAAGGTCCACACCCTTTTTCATGCAGGTAATTGTTGGACAATATTGTCGTTGTGTTTTTCCCAAAGTTTCCTTCTTAAATATAAATATGCTTTGCAAAAAACTCCAAATCCGATCACAATGCAACTTGGTCAGATTAGATCAAAACGATGGCGAAGACATATTGACGCTACGGGGGAGAAAGGTACCAGGAAATGTCGCCGATATCGGCGACTGTTCCAATTTTTCACGTCGGCGGGAGTTCCAATTAGAGAGAACTGCAACTCCGAAATGCCAGTGGTCGCTGGTAGTTTTAACTCACAATTTGGTGAAAAGTTGGTCAACTTGAAAGAAAAATATGGGCTTATTCCACTGTACTTAAAACACACAAGTATAATATTAAGAACGATTTTCTTCTATATGTATATTGTATAGAAGCCTGATTCTGTAAAACATTGTATATAACCAAGTAGGTTATAGTTGAGGAGGCGAGGTAAATGCTACTCTATGATATTATATAGTCAATAACGAATGTTTAGAAGTTATCTATACCTAGGCAGTCATATTTTTCCTTTTTATTATTGTGTATCAATCAGATAGAAAGCCTAGAAGTGCAATGATCGACCGTGAAGTGGCAATGTTTTGATTCAATCTCCCCGCCCACCACTCCCCGCCGCGGAAACGTCGCCTCCACAAATAACCTACATTGTCGCAGCAACAAGCCGATTTCGGCATTCTTTATTCTTCGTTTTTCCAAGGCATCGCTTATTGTATTTTGACAAGCGTTTGCCAGGAGCAGCAGTACTGTCTTAGAAAACAGTGTGAGCTTTCGCCCAAATTTTACATGCCACAATATACTGTAAAAATCTATTAAGCTTTGCTACTCGAGGCGAGTAATTTGCATTAAATTCCCTATTATAAACGTTCCATCGAAAATGCATGTCATCCATATAATTAGTAGAACAACAGAAGAACTATATTTTTTGGTATTCAGATGCGGTGCATCAATATTTATCGCGAAATTAATTTATGAAAAATATTAGTCGCGGAG
The DNA here is from genome assembly GCA_016584305.1 of Chionoecetes opilio. Lineage (NCBI taxonomy): Eukaryota > Metazoa > Arthropoda > Malacostraca > Decapoda > Majidae > Chionoecetes > Chionoecetes opilio. The sequence goes on from JACEEZ010026460.1 coordinate 102,944, forward strand.
CCAAAACACAGTAGACCAACCTTTGAGTTAAAACTGCCAGCGACCACTGGCATTTCTCGAGTTGCAGTTCTCTCTAATTGTCGGCGACAGTTCTAGTTCATGATCTTGATAATACAGTACCCAATATATAATTTAATAAGCCTTTAATCATGTTTCTGCATTCAGGGATTAAATACCAGCAATAACTTGAACTATCAAAGGCTTTCAATGGGATAAATATACTTGTAAAATTGTCAACACCCTTCTCCTGACTCCGCCTCCTTGGAGACTTGACCTGGCGCAGCATCGCAAGGCGATCGCAATAGTACGGCCCTAGGTGTCTTGAAGACACCTTCACCTCCCTCTCCTTAATTCTCTCCTTCTCTCATTCCATCCTTTCCTCCTCTATTTCAACCTTGTTCGAGACAGACATATAGGAGCCACGAGCATATATATATATATTATATATATATATATATATTATTTTATATATATTTTATAATATATAAAATAAAATATATATATATAATATATAAATATATATATATAAAAAATTTATATATATTATATATATTATATATATTATATATATATATATATTATATATATATATATACACACCCAAAACCCACCAGATAGAGAGAGAGAGGGGAGAGAGAGAGATATATGAAATATATATATATATATATATTATATATATATTATATATATATATATATATATAACAACCCCCACACCCACCAGATAGAGAGAGAGAGAGAGATATGAAAATAATATATATATATATATATATATTTTAAAATATTATAACCCACCAGATAGAGATATATTAATATATATATATATATATATTATATATATATATATAATATATAATTATTTATATTATATATATATATATATTATCTGGTGGGTGATATATTATATATATATATATAAAATATATATATATATATATAAAATTTTATATATATATATATATTTTATATATATATATCTGGGTGGGTGTATATATATATATAATATTTTATATATATATATTATTATATTTTCATCTCTCTTCTCTCTCTCTCTATCTGGTGGGGTGTGGGTGTATATATATATATATATATATATATTATATATATATATATATATTTTATATATATATAAAATATATATATATATATATATATATATACACCAGACCCCTTTTGGAAATCTAGTTCGAATATCAACCCCCAAGCATTTATTATGAGTACATAAATAAACAAAACAAACAAAAACAAAAACAAAAAAATTTGCACTTGGCCAATCCTTTATGATGAAATTAAAATACACACACACACACACACCTGGACAGCTCGGTGGGTTACAGCGTCAGGCACCAATCTGTCGTCCAGAGTTTGATCCCCGGTCCCACTCATTCAATCAATCAATCATTGGGGGCATACGCCGGGGGGCGTGTCGCCTGTACGATGCCACTCCCGGGGGTCACCACGCGCGAGTTTCCATGCACGCTCCTTTCCCATACCAAGCAGCTCTCGACAAGAAACATCAACTTGCCTCAGCCACGAGCCTTGTGGGCGCCCCCTTGGCCTCCTCCACGCCGGATTGTCTCTTACAGATACAACCCGATGGGAAGGATCGGTTTCAGGGTAGCGTGCCACATGCCCATATAGCCGAAGTTGGCGCTGACGGACTATGCAGGTAATAGGCCTCGATTCAGTCTCACGGTGCAATTGCTGATTTGCCACGTAATCATCCCAGCGATACCCCATGATTCTGCGAAAAACATTTATTCCCAAAGGCATTGATTCGTCTCTTCAAGTCACTATTTAGTGTCCATGTCTCACAACCATAGAGTAAGACAGGAATCACAAGCGACTTGAAGATTTGTCCTTCTGCACAGGTACCGACAACGCCAAATACTCCCGCTGAGCGAGTCCATAACACCGTGGGCTATGCCAATCCACCGTAAGACTTCTTGACGTGACCCGCCGTCATTATGGACTGCGCTACCAAGGTATGTAAACTTTCCAAGATCTCAATGTCCTCGCCACACGCATGAACAGACTGTACTGCTTCATCTAGTAAGTCTCCACACACCTGGACTTTGGTCTTGAGCCAGGAGACCTCAAGTCCCAAAGGCTTTGCCTCCTCGTGCAGCGGCTCGAGAGCCATCACCAGGACCTCCAGCGACTCAGCAAAGATTACTGCATCATCGGCAAAAACAAGATCAGTGATCTTGGTTTGCCGAGGGATGTCCACAATCACTTTGATCAAACAACCTTGTGCAATACCCAGGTCCTACAAGCTTTTGAAAAGTGATGGGGCAAGGACGCACCCTTGCCTCACTCATGTATTCACATGAAAGAAGCTGGATACACCTGTCCCACACTTCACAGCACTCTCAGTCCCAGAATACAGACCAGTTATCAAACCAATAGCCCTTGTAGGAATCCCTCGAAGTCGCAGAAGATCCCAGAGTGACTCACGATGCACTGATCAAAACGCCTTCTTGAGATCAACATAGGCTCCCAAGCATCCCTGTCAAAACTCACGTCGGCTTTCCACCAGGACACGACGGGACACCCCTTCATTACAAGGGATTTATTCACTGATAAATTACTGCCCTTCCTTGAGCAGTGGATGGTGGGTGTGGTTGTGAGGCCCAGCATTACCCAAAGTGGGTATTTATGTGCTCCAACTCGCACCGGGGGGGTGAAAACTGCCGATTGCGATCCGGCTCGCGTGGACAAGACCATGGTGTGAACCATGGGGGCCGTGGCGGATTTACATTGAGGTTAAGAGTCGCAGCCTCAGCCCCGGCATTTAGGGGTCCCCGATGAATAGATAAATAGACAAAATAAATAAGAAATAGATTTAATAAAATATAGTACTAAAAAAACATGTACGTATAAGAACACTGATATACTGAAGGCAGCCATAACTCGACATTCGAGTTGGCAGTATATTTGGCCGACTTGTTACTTAGGTCTTTTATATTATGCAGTTACTTAATAAACATTCTTAATGATTTCAAACAATAAAGTTATTTTGAAATAGTACGATCAAATCACGGTCTTCGAAGCGAATGATGTGAGTGAGTGAGTGAGTTGTAATAAGTGGTGAGGTATGAGTGTGGGAGTAATGAGTGGTGAGGTATGGATGTGGTAGTAATGAGTGGTGAGGTATGAGTGTGGACAGGACTCCGACTCAGTGTGGTAATAATGAGTGTGGGAGTAATGAGTGGTGAGGTATGATTGTGGTAATGAGTGTGGGAGTAATGAGTGGTGAGGTATGGATGTGTGAGTAATGAGTGGTGAGGTATGGATGTGAGAGTAATGAGTGGTGAGGTATGGATTTGTGAGTAATGAGTGGTGAGGTATGGATGTGTGAGTAATGAGTGGTGAGGTATGGATGTGTGATTAATGAGTGGTGAGGTATGGATGTGGGAGTAATGAGTGGTGAGGTATGGGTGTGTGAGTAATGAGTGGTGAGGTAAGGATGTGTGAGTAATGAGTGGTGAGGTATTTGGGGGTGTGAAATATGATGGTGAGGTAATGGTGTGTGAGTAATTTGGGGTGAAGTAATCAGCCTGTGAGTAATGAGTGGTGAGGTATGGATGTGTGAATAATGAAATGAGTGGCGAGGTATGGATGTGTGAGTAATGAGTGGTGAGGTACGGGTGTGGTAGTAATGAGTGGTGAGATATGACTGTCCTTTTTTCATTAAATTGTCCTATTTCCATGGGAATTCTGTCTTTTATTTATGTTAGATCAGGGGTTCCTAACCTTTGTTATGTTGTTTCCCCCTTCCCCCTATTCAACCATCCGGATTTCCCACCTTCATTTGGTGAAGAAAAAAAGTAGCCAAAACACAACATTTACAGTCTCATAATGACCTTTATTTAATGTGTTTTATTTGATAATCTTAGAGAACAAACATTTCCGAAGATAACAGTATATCCTTTATACATGTATAACATGATATACTGCGGGGTCACGCCTTGAGAACTTCCGCGGGTCTTGGGTGAACGAAGAGGCCCGGGCACTCGCGACCATTGATTGACCGCCCTCCCCTCGTTGTTGTTGTAGATTGTCACCTGTGTTTACAGGTGACATGGGCCCTTACGCCTGATGGCGGCCCATAGGTGTAAGTCGAGGGACAATGCCCATAGGTGAAAGTCGAGGGACAATGGGAAGGGGCGCAGCACTTATGGGCTGCGCGGCGGGGAAGGAGGTGGGAAGAGGAACCGTGGAGGGGCATGCATGGCCCGCTGCCACGGGGGTTGGCGTGTTATCCCACCATCAGCATCTGGCTTCCTCTGGCTCCGCCCTCGCCTCGAGATACGCTCCCATATACGGGTCGCTCCCTTTTTTTTTTTTTTTTGATTTTTTGATTTTTTTTTGTGTGCGTGCTTTCCTGGTCTCATTTACTACGCCTACAATTTATCCTGATTACTATTATTATTCTCATCAGCACTTTTAAAATATATATCATTACTACTATATATAGGTATTAACATTATTGTTATTATTATTATTATTCGGTCCGTGCAACTCTCAAGAATTATACTTGTGGCTCCGAATAGGAGCCGGATATTATCTGTCTTGTGAAAGAAACTGGTGTGCCTTTTACTTCTTCTCTGTCTTCTTGGGAAGGAGCACTGCCTGGATGTTGGGCAGCACACCGCCCTGTGCAATGGTCACGCCTGAGAGTAGCTTGTTGAGCTCCTCATCGTTGCGGATTGCCCCGCTGCAGGTGAGAGGGATGATGCGAGTCTTCTTGTTGTCACGGGCAGCGTTTTCCGGCTAGCTCGAGCACCTCAGCAGCCAAGTACTCCATGCAGCCGCAAGGTTAAACTGGGGCACCAGCGCCAAACGCGTTCAGCGTAATTTCCTTTTCTCAGGAGGCGATGGATTCTGCCACCGGAACTGAAATCCAGCTCGACTAGACGCGACTTTGACTTCCCCTTAACCTTTTCCACGGGCCAGAAAATGATGACGATTGGTTGCAGAGGTGACTGGTGGTACCAGTCCTTCTTGGAGCATGCCGTTGTGTAACTGTTTTTCCACCCCCTCTGTTATATATACGGGGCTCCCGGTCAGAGTTACCTGGCGAGAGCATAACAGAGCCAATCAGCTCGAATCCTTTGGATTTCCCGACAACCAAACGCAAAATAATAGGGAAATCAAAATTTAAACAGCGCAACATCATCATTTGTTGAGTGATAGAGAACCCCAGTATCATGCCTCCCAAAGCCTCAGGAAAGCTGCCAAGAAGGCTGGCAAAGCCCAGAAGGGCCCTCGCCCCAAAGGGGGACAAGAAGAAGAAGCGCAGGAGGAAGGAGAGCTTTCTCTATCTACATCTACAAGTGTTGAAGCAGGTACCCCCGAACCGGCGTATCTTCCAAGGCCATGTCCATCATGAACTCGTTCGTGAACGACATCTTTGAGCGCATCGCCGCGGAGGCTTCTCGCTTGGCTCATTACAACAAGCGGTCCACTATCACCAGTCGCGAAATACAGACTGCTGTTAGACTCCTACTGCCCGGTGAACTGGCTAAGCACGCCGTATCTGAAGGTACCAAGGCTGTCACCAAATACACCTCCTCCAAGTAAACAACCCATTGGTTTTCAACTTCTGAAGGGAACAACATCTTACATAACTCGGCTCCACTGGAGCCACAGTGTCTAAGCGAAAGGAAAAGATAAAACGACTAACGCGTGGAACTAGCTATTTAACCCAGCAATATGAATTTTCCTTTGTCGCCAGGGTTATGATGTCACCATATATGTATTTGCTTCCTTTTCTTCCCACCATCAACAAATTTCCTTCTACATTAGTCCAAGTTACACACTTAGTGTAAATCTATCTAGACTATTCTAAACTAGTTTACAGTCGCTCTGCCATGCATGCGCTGTGCCTTTCGGCAACTGCCATATTCATTCGTAAAGCGTGCTCGCAATATAAATGTTTAAATGTTCTATGCAAGTCTAGTATGTACTACACAGATTATTGCAGTGGTTATTAATTCCACACATAATTTGTATATATATGTATTCGATATATCTTCAAAGAATATACATTTGCGCATTGTTGCCGTTCGCACTCTCTCTTGTAGCAACACGACGAAGATATTTCAGTCTGAACACCTGGCTAATTACCTTTGAAAGTTTTCCTAGAAATTATCACCTCCATACCTCTTAATGTATTTTACCTAGCACTCGCCTCCCACTTTTCTGTGATCTTGCCGCGACGCCAATTAAGAGATTAGACGTCCCGACCTTTATATACAGGGAAGTCTCACTAGGACACACAGTGGTTCGGATCCCACGTAAAACTGTAGGTCCCTCCGCTCTACGGAGTCCTTCTTCCCCTGTCCAATCTCTGAAAAAATAAAACAAAACAAAAAAAAAACTTTTAATCTCAGACTTCTTTCACTAAATTTTTCACAATTTCCTTCTCCTGTTTGTATATGTTGGAACGCGGGAGAGGTAGTGGAGAAATGAAGCCAGCCGCCCGTGCGGGGTGCCGAGGAGTATCAGGGTGTGCGCGCGTACATGGCAGTGACAGAAAAAGAAAAAAAAAGAAAAACAAGACAATAAACAAACAACAACAGCAACAACAAAAACAAGATAAAGAAGAAAGAAGATAAGAAGAACGAAGAGAAGAAGAAAACAAGTCAAGCGTGAAGAAAGAAAAATCAAGAACAAAACCAAAACCGAAGAACTGGTGGGAGGCGGGGGTGGGCGCGGGGTTGTCCTGGATGTGTCCGGAGCACCATCTTCCGAGGCCCATGTCCTGCCAAGCCGCCCCAGAGTGGTTTCTGTTTGCTCGTGCGAAATGGGAAAGCGTGTCGTTAGGTCGAGATCGACTCACAACATAAACACACAAAAAAACATACAGCACCTGGGTCAAGCCCCGGAGACTTTTTCTCTTACTAGCCTCCTTTCTCTCACCCATCTATTCTTCTCCCTGTCCCCACTTCCCCATCTCCTGCTTTCTCTTTTTATATTCTGATTCTGATTCTAGGACACAGACCATTGTACCACCCACATACAACTCTGTCCATCAATAAAACCAGTCACAAGCGACCTGTGTTTATCAACCACCAAGTAGCTATCTATGTACTACACTCAATCTCTAGGAAAAAAAAAAACTAAAAAAAATTATAAACTAATAACGATACAAGTTGAGACTCTTACTTAAATTATTCTTGTCGATGATGTCTATCCAATTTCTCTCGTGTAGATTATTTTTGGCCCTGAGAAGGGCCTAGATATTATGATGTTGTCGTTTGCCGACGAAGGGCGCTTAAGCACGCTCTCCACGGATGCGACGAGCGAGCTGGATATCCTTTGGCATGATGGTCACACGCTTAGCGTGGATCGCACAAAGGTTGGTGTCTTCAAAGAGACCCACGAGGTAGGCCTCCGAAGCTTCCTGCAGAGCCATGACGGCAGAAGACTGGAAGCGGAGGTCGGTCTTGAAATCTTGGGCAATCTCACGCACCAGGCGCTGGAAGGGCAGCTTCCTGATGAGCAATTCGGTGCTCTTCTGGTAACGGCGGATCTCACGGAGTGCCACAGTGCCTGGCCTATACCGGTGAGGTTTCTTGACACCCCCGGTGGCGGGTGCAGACTTGCGAGCCGCCTTCGTGGCCAGCTGCTTGCGGGGCGCCTTGCCACCAGTAGATTTCCGAGCAGTCTGCTTTGTGCGAGCCATATTGACGAACACTTGGAACAGTATAGTATGCCATAACTGAACTGCTTCGCATTATATAAGAATTCCACCGTCCACGAGGACTCGAATGCTGCTTTGCGATTGGTCTTTTACCTACATCCCAAGGGGCGGACGCTTTGTGTTTCAGATCCCTCTGAATTTTCATTCATTTAGTTTTAATTTTTAATTTAATTTCGCGGTTCCTTTCTTTTCTCTCTCTCCCATACAAAACCCCTACATTAAGTTTATATGTCTCCAATACCTGCTCGACTTTAAACACTTTGGTCAACGAACGGGTCTGTGAAAACTGTGGGATCTTCCATCTCTGCCAACGCCAACAGCCGCTATTCGTCTCACAGCAGAATGTTACAAGAGTCCTTAGTTTACTAGGGAGGGAGAAAGAAAGAAAAAAAAAAAAAAAGTCCTAGGGAAATTTCGTAAACAAATTGCACATGACTCCGGAGCGACAATGTTCTAGTATTTAATATATATATTTGTTGGACTACAGTAACTCTTGTATTGTATTGCTGTAACTTAATTTCTCTAATCTTTACTTTGCTATATTAACTACATAGATAAGAAGCTTCGTCAATACCTTCACCTAGAGTGAAAGGAAAATTAATGTATTGTTTTTTACACCTTACCTGTTGTATACTAACATTACATTTGGGATAGGTGGGGATGATTTAATCCCAAATAAAAGTCAAGTCAATTAATTACTTTCTTACACTCGATTTACTTCTAAAATATTTATTTGGTGTTAATCCTTTCTCTTGATGTCACTGCGGAAGACCAGGATCAGTCACACCCAAGGCGCCTTCGGCTACCGCTTCATCCATGTTGATGTTGAAGCTCATCTGTATGTATGGCCTAACACCCCCAACCTCCTAGGAAGCCCATTTAGACCGGTGTCGAGTGACCAGCTGCCTGTTTATGAGGTGAAATTTATTTTTGTACATTGATGTAAAGGGCCTATTTCATCAATATATTTGGCTAATCTTTCCTGTAAATCTCTAGCCACGTTGTCGGAGGACGCCTGCGAATGCTTTTGGCCTTTTGCTGATAACAAGTCCTTGTTAGTAAACTTTCGCCTCCGGGCATGTGCATTTCGCGACCCTCCCCCCCACCTATTTGTTGATAACAAAGACAGATTTGCTGTCGTAGGACTATGCCACGCACGAGGGGTGCCAGGGAAGGGCCGGAAGCGTAGATGGCTAGCTCATCTACGTAAAGGGAGGACCGGACGCCAGGTGGTTAGGTGGAAATAAGTCCATTAACTGCAATGAGGAACAAAGAAGTGCTGAGGACACTTCCTTGGGAGACACCTTCATATCGTGGGAAGGACAATAAAGTGGAGGAAGATACTTTGACTGAAGGAGCGATCACATGGAAAGGACTGGAGAAAGACCCCCATGTTTCCAGTTATGCAAAAAGTGGATAACTGGTGGAGGATATGATGTCGCCAGGTGGTATCTCCTCCGGCCAGTTGCAGCATATAAGGAAGGGAGGACGGAAGTGGCAGGTTCCGGTGTTCATGTCTCTCAGGCCTGTTGCACTCTCGTAAGCGTCATCATCCTTGGGCAGAGCGCTGAGACGACACGCACACAACTTGTGCGTGCAGTCCGGAATCAGGGGCGAGGTGTGTCTACGTGTTGCATCAAGACACCGGGTTGACTGTCCACGTCATTCTTATGGGCCATGGCGTGATACTTCGTCAATGTAACCTCATCAAAAGGTGTCAGCATTCAGCATGTGCTAGGCGAAACTCAGACACTCGGACATCCTGTCTTAGTATAGATTAACACATAAATATATAATCAGTACGCTAATATCGTTTTCCCCTTATAACAATGCGTCCTCGCATTGTATAAAGACATGTATACCTAACTGGTGTTACATCGTTGTGTATCTATACCGATTCTCAGTGTTGCCAATCCTTACAAATACCTATACAAGCTGAGGGTTTACATGAAAACATAACAGAGGAATGTTTGGTATAACAGGAGTAGTGATATAAGGACAGTGCACTTAAGGTCATCAATAAACTGGTAAAATACTTTACAACAGAATCTAAACATGAGTTATTAGAATAAAAATGAACTCAAAGTCTGTCAGTAATGTGTTAATATCCCTGCAAATATTAAGAAGTGCGTTTGCCTAAACTCTACCGCGTAGTCACTTATTAACACGAAGTGTGGAGTGAAGATAAAGCACAGCTTACGAGAGTGCAACAGGCCTGAGAGACATGAACACCGGAACCTGCCACTTCCGTCCTCCCTTCCTTATATACTGCAACTGGCCGGAGGAGAGACAAAACACAGAGATTACGAGGAGACGTGTTACAGGGCGCTCCTACTCACCTTCTTTCAGAGTGTCTGTTTGTACTCCACACCCATGAGGTGTGAGAGTACCTTATCACGACTTTAATTGTTCCCGGCTCTGTCTATTAGACAGTAGTTTCATTGGTCGTTACTTAACGAACAGCGTGACATTATTAATGTATAAACCTTCACAAGTGTACATGTATATACAATATATATATTTTGTAGTATATTGTCTTACTCGAATCCTTTGGCACTAAGAATACTTATAAATTACGTACATATATGTGACCACGTTAAGCCCATACATACCACTTTATTTGACGTGTACCTCTGGGCAACAAAGCAAGTTACCAGCCCGTCAAGAGGGCGTCATCCGGCAATCACCCCTTACAGGTCAGTCAACCAGTATCAATATGGAGTGAACCCGTTATCCGTAAAATAACCATACTAAGAAGGGTAACATAATTGGGGCAGCTTTGGGATATCTAAATAGCTGTAACCCCTGTTACCTGTAACAACACACAGATAAGGGTAACAAAGTTTGAGCCATGAAGATATGAAGCCAAAGCGACCAGGAGGCATCTGCCCAGGCATCAGGCCACAGTCCCTAGGCCCAAGGTCCACCACACAACAAAGTAACACCACCAACACCACTAACCCCTTTACCTCTCCATAACCACCACCCCCATCCCCGCCCACGGTGACAGCTTCGTCTGGATATGGGGGTTGGAAGGTGTATATAGAAAGGTGTGGGCTTTAGTGGTGTTCAAATGTTCAAGTAGTGAGGAGGGATTTGAATCTATGGATTTGGTTGGTGTTATTTTAAGTCTGTGGTGAACCAGGTGTGGAGGTGTGTTGAAGTAGGGTTAGAAAAGATAGGTAGTTGTGTCGGCGTTTGGTGTTTAGCTACATGTAAGTGTTATGTCGCCTGCATGAGAAACTATGTGTATTTTAAAAGTGTGGGGTTTATGTATGTCATACATGTATAGATTGAAGAGAGTGGGAGACATACGGGCTAGGGTACGCCGTAGGTCCAATGAAAAGTGAAATATAGATTATTTCGAATTTGGCAGGGTGTTTTCTTATGTAAAACTGATTTTTAAGGGTGGTTTTTTCCTCTAACTTTTTGGTTTGAGTACTTCTTGCTATGCAAAAATGGACTTTTATATTTATACGCAAAACATTGCTTAAAGTGCGATTTTGCATAGTAAGAATTGCTCAAATGCAAAAATGGAATAAGATTAAATCGTCTTAGAATTCCATTTTACATAGGAAATTGGCATGCAAAAGTTGATAAAAAGAATTTTTGTTATACGGCGCACCCTAACCAGGGTACCTGTGGGAATTTCTGTCACATACATATTTTATTTGAAAGTTCTTACCTATTCAATCAAACCCATGGCTATCACCCGACACATCATCCCAGCTAATCAACTAACTAGGATACTTATCGGTGGACAGTGGGTTGAATTACTGCTGTAGGTTTGGATCAATACTGCAATGGTCTTGTGATCCGCAGTGGTAGCGCGTGATCTGAACCGCCCGTGTATGACAGGAGGCGGAGGGCTGGAAGCGAGTGTTTTGTTATCGCGTCAGGTTGGTTTTCACACCGTTATCCATGACGCACGACTATTATCAGTGTGTTGTATTTTAACAGTCGTATGATTTAACACTATATATGTACAAAATTAACGTATGTACAAATCTCTTCATATCAATATCAGATGTTAACTCGGTGAGGGCTGGTAGTGAACTGTAGACCAGCACGTCTATTAACAATTGATGTTATCCTTTCAAGGGCTCTGAGTGTACTTGTACTTGTACTTATATCTACAAGCACGTCTGTATTAACAATATATGTTACTCCGGGAGGGACTGGAAGTGTACTGTACTTATAGATAAGCACGTATATTTTAATGTTACTCTCGGGGATGGCTGGAGTGTACTGTTTCTCTGATGGGCAGCGGCTAGCGGCCACCCTACCTATAGCCACGTACAGAAATCTTAGTGGCTAGTATCTAATGGGCGGCAGCCAATGACCGCGCTCCAAATTAAGGTGCTAATTATTTAAATGCAATGCTTATTAACCATGGGGGATATTAATTTATCCTATCCCAGTACTAATAATTTACTTAAATTACCTTAATTATTACCCATTACCATTATAATTATATATATACATCCCTATACCCTATCACGAGCGTAAAATACTTCACTCACAAGGGGGGAGGGAAACAAAACCACCACTAAACCAATTATGAGAGGGTGGTTTATGGATAATTTCCACAGTACCAAAATAGTTAGATTGGGTTACGATGAGAGGAAGGACAAGACCAGGGCGATGGTGCCCGACAGCTATGGGAAACTGCACCCAAGGTTGATCAGGGAGGAGCATGTGTCAGTGACAGAGGAGCCATCTGGAAGGTACCTTTGGCACTTTGTACCAGAGGACCCGGTGCCACCTGAGAAGCCTGCATTCAAGGTGGCTCAGGCTCTCTATGATCTGCTGGTGACATACGACTCCACCGACTAACTGATTGTACTGCAAGGTGACTCAACTAGGGCCAACACGGGGTGGAAGGGTGGTACTCACGCCCATTTGGAGAAGATGCTGGGACGCGAGCTCTTCTGGAGTATATGCGTGTTGCACACAAACGAGTTGCCCCTGCGCCACCTTATCACCAGCATCGACGGGCCTACCTCATCTGACACGGGCTTCACGGGTCCAGTGTGCAGTCTGCTGTCCAGCGTGAATGAGATGCAGTACAACGCAGAGTTCAGAGGAGTGCCAGGCGGTGAAGATCTCACGGAGATACCGGAGTATATCCTGGTCAACATGTCCTCTGACCAGCAGGTCTCCTACCAGCTGGTCCAGGCTGTGAAGCGGGGCGTTCTCCCGTCCGAGCTGCAGGAGATCAAGTGTGGCAAGGTGTCCCACTCCAGATGGCTCACCACAGCCCAGTCGCTCGTGTACATGTGGACCAGAAAGCATGGACTGACTGGCAAAGAACTGAACACCCTGGAAATCCTAGTCAAGTACTGCCTGCAGGTGTACTTAAAACTCTACTACGACATCAAGGTTCACCACAGACTAGAGGACGGCCCCAAGCACATCCTCACGCAGCTCAGAGTGATGACGTCGCAGCCCAAGAAGGTCCAAACAGCTGTGACCTTCTACGTGCGGACAGGAGCATGGTTCGCACACTCAGAATGTGTCCTCCTCTCGCTGATGGCGAGTCAGAGTGAGGACGACCGCAGGTTCGCCGTGACCCAGATTTTGAAGCTGAGGGCTGGCGAGGAGTATGGGGACACCAGTGTAAGACCTCGCATCACACCCAAGCTGAACTTGTCAGCCACCAGCTTGCAGACACTGATCAGCTGGCAGCCTGGCCAAGTGCACGAGCCAGCATTCACCTGTTCACTGTCCGGGGATCAGATCCAGGAGATCCTGGTCAAGCCGTACGAGGTTCCGGAGTTCTCTATCCACACTCAGAACACCGAAAGAGTCGTGAAGCAGGTGACAGAGGCTGCGGCAGCAGTGGTGGGGCAACAGGCCAGAGACGGGTTCATCCGGGCTCGGGCCCACCACCGGGAGACCATGCCCTGCTTCAGGTCTATTTAGAAGGACATGATGGACACGTTCTAGGCCAATGTAGAGGCTGTGACACTGTGATGTAGTAGCTGATGAACCAACTGATCAGAAAGAGCTTACCACGCTAGTCATTTGGAACTCATATTGGTGCATGATGCAATACACAGGACCAACCGGACACTGCGTACTCATTTAAGCATTATTCGATAAGGGTGCAATATAAAAGTGCGATTTTGCATAGTAAGAATTGCTCAATTGCAAAAATGGAAATATATAAAATCGTCTTAGAATTCCATTTTACATAGGAAATTGGCATGCCAAAGTTGAGAAAAAGAATTTTTGTTGTACGGCGTACCCTAATACGGGCCCTTGAGGGACAGTTTGTGAAGTTTCTGTAGATGTTAGGCTAGCAAAATTGAAACATGAGAATTTCTGCCCACCAAATAGTTAGCCTACCATATTATTACACCACTGTGCATGTTTCTGTTACATATTTTGTTCATAAGGTTGGTTGTGGCGGGAATGGCATCAAATGCTTTAATAATGTCTAGCTTTACAAGGAGTGTTCTATATGGGGGTTTACCTGAAATGATGCAATAAAAAAAAATGCTAGATGTCTGTGAGAAGAGTGTTAAGTGTAGAGGTCTGAAACCATGTTTAGCCATAATGTTAGCTCATTCAGCTGGCCAACTGCCTCAATATATTTTGCTTATAATTTATTTCTTATTACTACCATGCGACCACAATATTTAGCTCAACCAATTGCTAAGCAGAGGTGAGGTAAAGTAGCTCCCTTGGTGACTGCAAAAAATGGATACAATTGCTCTCCTTCCCGTCTGGTTTCCATACCGCGAGTCTCTGTCTGCGTGTGATGGCCTGTAAAAATCATAACAGCATTAGCTTTCTCTCGCTCAAGCACTTCCTTATGTTCAAGCTAAACATGCAGTGGATATTCCAAAACTATGCTAAGTGCTTAGGAAAAAAAAAAAAAAGTTATGATTTCTAGGATACATAAGACATATTAAGGAATACCATAGCATAAATGACTACTATTATTAATATTTTCATTACTTATATTGTTTATTGTCAGTTACATTATCTGAATTCAACTTTCATGAAATTCTCCTCAATCCACTACTTCCAGCATGGTGATTTTTCTCCGGAGCTCAGCCCATAGACTGGGTGAGTATATTCAACATGGTCATGAAGCCACACTATTGCCTGTTTAGTACAGCATAGTGTGGGCAGTGCACTATTAAGGTTCTTCTTGGTGACTCCTTCCTTCTTTATCTACACGACCTTAGTAAGTCACCTTAACCCTTTCACGCACGAGCTTATTAAGTTTTCCCATCCACTGCGACATCAATTTGGGGCTCTCTAAGTTGTCCAGCGGAATGGCCTGACTGTGCGGCGAATGTTTTGTTTATGTTATCAATTTCAACCACGATTATTCTTTTTCCTGGCATTATTATATATCGTTGGTTTCGCAAGATATTATTCTGCCTTATGAAAGACAAAAATAACAAAAAATGCATATAAATAGTGGAGTTTAACGACTTAAAAAAACATTGAGTAAAGAGAAATAAGAAATACTTACGTTCACCACTTCGTAGCTCGATACTTCCGAAGTCAACTTTTTATGGTTTATATGCCAATAAAAGCGGACTTTTATGAAGATTCAAACGCTACCATTATAATTTTCATAGGGCCTGTAGATTTTGAGAAAATGGAGGAAAACTGAAACGCATGTTGGAAGACGGATGGCTAAGAAGGCGGGCTAACACGCTGCCTGCTGAGAGTGCACAGGGACACGGGCCCTTATCACTTCAAATCCATTCGCACGAGCGAGTTGACAATTAGTTTATTTTATAGGCCTAGCTTGGATCATTTACCCAGAAAATGTTGACGCGATTCTGATAAATACTTTATTTTTAGCTATTTTTTTGTTTTTTGACGCAATTCGCGTCAAAAGCTAAGATGTACACGGGCCCGTTTTGACGCGATCGCGTCACCATGCGTGAAAGGGTTAAAGATCTGGAGTGCGCCCTTCATAATTTCCAGAGGCCTGCCAAACCCCACGTTCTGTGTTATTCACCCAGGGGGCACGTCAAAAACGTATCCTATCATTTAATCAAATGTGCAAAAACTTATAATCCATCAAATTCCCCAATGTTTTCATTTGGTCATAAACAGTTTTTCACCATATCCTATCAAGGTGTCTAAAAAATTCATATCATAAATAATTAGAGCTTATCAATGCATCAAACAGACAATATTCATCAAAGCATCATAAAAACCCAGTTATCAAAGTATCGCAAACTTTATGGAACATAACGCAAATGCTACAACATCAACGACTGAAACAGTACGACACAGTAACCTCGAGACAGACTTGGGAACTTATGTCTCGAACCAACAAGTGATACTCTGTTCATGGTCACGACTGTGACCATGAAACCGTCATACCCTTGACATATAAGAACGGAGTCTTATTGTACAAGGTAACATCTTCTCATCAACAAGGTAAATTTTTTTTTTTTTTTTTACATCACAAAGGAATGGCCGAGGGCACATCAAAAATAGATAACACAAAGCATGCTTAGTTGCCAGTCACTATAAAGAAGACAGTAAGAGAATAAAATAAAAAAGAGTGGTGAGCCAATTTAGTTCGGGAGGTGTCTTGTTACTCTTCTCTTTAAAAGATTGAAGTCGTAGAAAAGTGGAAAAATAGAACCAGAAAGAGATTTCCAGAGTTTACCAGTGAAAGGGATGAAAGTGTAAAGATACTGATTGACTCTTGCATTAGGAAGATGGACATAATAGGGCTGAGAATGAGTAGAAAGTCTTGTGCAGCGAGGCCGCGGGAGGGGAGGCATGCAGTTAGCAAGTTCAGAAGAGCAGTGAGCATGAAAATAACTGTAGAAGATAGCAAGAGAAGCAACATTGCAGCGGTGATTTAAAGATTGAAGACATTCAGTCAGAGGAGGGGAGTTGATGAGACGAAAAGTTTTTGACTCAACCCTGTTTAGGAGCTGTATGAGTGGATCCTCCCCAAACATGTGAGACATACTCCATACATGGGCGGATAAGGTCCCTGTAGAGAGCAAGCAATTGGGAAGGAGAAAAAACAGGACGCAGACGCCACAGGACACCTAACTTCTTAGAAGATGTTTTAGCAAGAGATGAGATGTGAGATTTCCAGTTCAGATTTTTAGTAAAGGATAGTCATAGAATGTTCATTGTAGAAGAAGCAGACAGTTGAGTGCCATTGAAGAAGAGGGGATAGTTATCTGGTAGGTTTTGTCGAGTAGATAGGTGAGGAAATTGGGTTTTTGAAGCATTAAACAATACAAGGTTTGCTTTGCCCAAATCAGAAATTATAGAAAGATCAGAAGTTAGGCGCTCGGTGGCATCTCTCTGTGAATCACTTAGTTCCTGTCGAGTTGGACGTCTAATAAACGACGTTGAAAAATGCTGGGTAGAATCATCAGCGTAGGAGTGGATAGGGCTTTGGGTAGACTTAGAAGATCATTCGTGAATAATAGAACATGAATAATAGAAAGAGAGTGGGTGATAGGACAGAACCCTGGGGAACACCATTATTGATAGATTTAGGAGAAGAACAATGTCCATCTACAGTAGCTGCAATAGAACAGTTTGAATGGAAACTTACGATGAAGGTACAGAGAGAAGGATAGAAACCGAATGAAGGTAGTTTGGTTAATAAAGATTTGTGCCAGACTCTATCAAAAGCTTTTGATATGTCAAGGGCAACAGCAAAAGTCTCACCGAAACCCCTAAAAGAGGATGACCAAGATTCAGTTAGGAAAGCTAGAAGATCGCCAGTAGATCGCCCTTTAAGGAAACCGTACTGGCGATCAGATAGAAGATTGTGAGCAGATAAATGCTTAATAATCTTCTTATTAACCCTTTCACGCACGGTGACGCGATCGCGTCAAAACGGGCCCGTGTACATCTTAGATTTTGACGCGAATTGCGTCAACAAACATAAAAAAATTCGCCAATAATAAAGTATTTATCAAAATCGCGTCAACATTTTTTGTGTAAAATACCAAGCTAGGCCTATAAAATAAACTAATTGTCAACTCGCTCGTGCTCGCAACTCGTGCTCGCAACTCGCTCGGATTTGAAGTAATAAGGACCCGTGTCCCTGTTCACTCTCAGCAGGCAGCGTGTTAGCCCGCCTTCTTAGCCATCCGTCTTCCAACATGTGTTTCAGTTTTCCTCAATTTTCTCAAAATCTACTGGCCATATGAATATTATAATGGTAGCGTTGGAATCCTCATCAAAGTCCTCTTTTATTGGCATATAAACCATAAAAAGTCGACTCAGGAAGTATCGAGCTACGAAGTGGTGAACGTAAGTATTTCTTATTTCTCTTTACTCAATGTTTTTTGAAGTCGTTAAACTCCGCTATTTATATGCATTTCTTGTTATTTTTGTCTTTCATAAGGCAGAATAATCTCTTGCAAAACCAACGATATATAATAATGCCAGGAAAAAATAATAATCGTGGTTGAAATTGATAACATAAACAAAACATTCGCCGCACAGTAAGGCCATTCCACGGGGCAACTTAGAGAGCCCCAAATTGATGTCGCAGTGGACGGTAAAACTTAATAAACTTTTCGTGCGTGAAAGGGTTAAGTATAGATTCATAAAATTTTGAAAGGCAGGAGGTCACAGCTATAGGACGGTAGTTTGAAGGATTAGAACAGTCACCGTTCTTAGGAACAGGTTGGATGTGAGCAAACTTCTAGCAAGAAGGAAAGGTGGATGTAGATAGACAAAGACGGAAAAGTTTGACCAGGCAGGGTGCAAGCACAGAAGCACAGTTTTTTAGAACAATAGGAGGAACTCCGTCAGGACCATAAGCCTTCCGAGGATCTAGGCCAGAAAGGGCAAAGAAATCATCTTTACGAAGGATCTTAATAACGAGCATAATATAGTCAGAGGGTGGAGGAGAAGGAGGAACAAGCCCTTCATCAACCAGAGTGGAATTTTTAGCAAAGGTTTGAGTGAAGAGTTCAGCTTTAGAAGTAGATGAGACAGCTGTGGAGCCATTGGGGTGAAGCATAGGTGGGAAAGATGCAGAAGAAAAATTGTTAGAGATGTTATAAGCTAGATGCCAGAAGTCACGAGAGGAATTTGATTCAGAAAGATTGACATTTTCTATGAATTACGGAGTTTTGGTAAGTTGAAGTAATTATTTGGCATGATTACAGGCAGAAATATAATGGGAATGAGTTTCAGGAGATGGATGTTTACGTTACCGTCTGTGAGCCACCTCTTTATCTCGGACAGCATGAGCACAAGCAGAATTAAACCAAGGTTGACGAGCTTTAGGATTAGAGAAAGTGTGTGGAATGTACGCCTCCATGACAGAGACAATGACCTCAGTTATGCGCTCTGCACAAAGAGATAGGTCTCTGACACAGATGTTATACTAGCTCATTTTCATTTTTCATTTTATCTTCCCCTCATTGTAACCACTCACTCAATATATCAACTAAAGTGCACACTAAGAGGTAGTAATTAGTATAAGTACACTACATTTCAAATTTTATTTCTTTGATATAATATATAACTTTCCCTCAGACCTCATTCAGAGTCTTCTGGTGACAATTCCATATTGAGCAGGTCCATGTTCCCCTTCATGAAAACAATCTTTCATATTTATCGGAGGGTAGACTCGCTCTCTTGGTCTTCATGATGTCCTACCCCTGGGAGCACAGTCCCTCTCTCCACAGCTGCAGAGCTGGGTATGGCCATGTTGTACTTAACAAACACATCTACTTAGGTGTCACGAAAAAGGGCTGGGAATATGGCCTGCTCCAGCAGCTTGTTCCTCTACTTCTCTGAACACCAACTCTCAAGCTCTTTCCCCATCTTGTTGGAGAGACGGGTAGAGTTGGTACCCTCTGTAGCTGTGGGTCCATGGCTCCTCAAAGCCTGGAAATAATAGATACATTTGTAATATATATATATATATATATATATATATATATATATATATATATATATATATATATATATATATATATATATATATATATATATATATATATAATATAAATTTACAGTAATAAAAATAATAATTGTTCAGATATAAAATTTGCTTAGATTTAAGGAAAAATATATCATTGCACTTGAATCATAAATATTACAATAATTTATCAGCATGACACTCAAGATAGCTAATATAATGACTTGGAGTAATGAACTGTCACAACTGAACTGATGATGCAGTAGATCACGATAAAATCTATTAAGTATTACCTTGAAAACATCCTCCTATTCGTCTTTATCTGGGCTGTTGCCTTCTGAGGTATCCAAGACAGCCTGCTCCGTGACCTTGAACAGCAGTCTTGACATAATGACGTCCACCTTCTCAGGGTCGAGAAGACGGACCACAGGCAGCTTCAAGGGGGGATGGATTGCCGTGGCCATTAATAATTCCATTTGATCAAATCAGGGAGAGGAACCTGGCCTTGAAACCCTTGTCTCTTATCACTACGAGGTTTCTCAAGGAGGTACTATAACAAAGGCCGGGGATATTTGAATGTTTTAACCTTCAATGCCCGAAGGCTGTCCCAGAGTACATAATTATAGTGTAGTAAGCAGGACTCCCATGTAGGCCTCTCTCTCCATTTGGGGTCTATCGAGGCTGGTCAACACTGGCTTCATCACAGGTAGGTACTCATTGATAATATCCTTATCAACCTGTTTGAACGTGGCTATACCATTTTGCATGCATATCACGTTGATCTGGGCCAGCTTGGTATCGAGTACCTCACTGAGGACCTCTATGGAGTCATAGAGGGAGTTCCAGCGTGTGACGTTTAGGGTCTTCAGCTTCCTGGCCACCTCCCTCTTTATGTTGGCTGCCGTTGTTGGCTTTCGGTTCTGTTTGTACCACAGAGCCTGGGCTTTCTCTCACCTAAAAATTCACACACAAAATATTATTTGAAAAACTACGTTTATTATTTATATATAAAACAATCATACAATTTAACTTAAAAAATTGTCTTGGTAGTCTACTGACAAGTTGTTGGCAAATGGCCAACTTGGCCAACCAATGATCTTCCTCCTTAATGCTGAAGATAAACCCCTGTACATCATCCATAGTAGCAACCAGCCGGGCCTCGGCCACTGGTGGAGGGTGCTGCTTCGCCATAGTAATCAAGGAACGGCACAAAGCATCATGCGGCACAGAACAGACGGCACAACATTGTTTGCGCGGTACAGTACGAAAGATTGCGGTTAACTCGCACCTCAGCCTAGTGATAAGGCTGGATGAAGGCTGTCGCCCAACAACCGTTATGCACTAATTCACTCACAACACACTCCTTGCAAATAATATTTAGCTCTACAGCAGCCATAATCACTGTAAGCAAACACTGTCACCAGCACACGTAGCATACACTTACACACCTGTATGTATGCTCGCCGTGTCCGTATCACTGGTTTATAACTGCATAATCACCCTGTCTTTGCTGTTAATAAGTACTTATTATTTGCGGAAATGTGTCATGAAGATGATAGTTGGGTTAGTTTTTATAAACATTCTGTGGTTATTTCATATTGGTTAGGAGCACACGATAATAACAGATATGACTGAGTCAGTGAGGAACATGTGATGTCACAGGTCAGCCCGCCACTGCCAAATCATGTTTCTAGTATCTACTGACCTTGGGTCTCACTTAACAAAGTTTACAGTAACATCTAGAATATCTTTATGATATTTCTACATCACACAAATAATGTTTATATAAATTACAACCAAAAATCTAAAATAAAGCATACCTACAAAGCAAACCAGGAAGAAGGGCTGGGAGGT